>CM076577.1:1052862797-1053148318 GCA_034641835.2 Pinus albicaulis | reverse complement strand
GGACTCGATAAGATTGATCAGGCCAACATCCCCAAAACTACTATTCAAATCGGAAAGACAAAAGCAATTTTTCCAAGAGGCAGTAGCGACATTTGGCCAACTGGGAGGAAACATAACTATTGAGTTACAAAAACCATAGGAAAACAACGAAATCCAAACCGATTCAAATGCTATCATTCAACAGTGGTTCCATCTGTTCCTAAAAATTGTTAACAACACACCAATGCTAGAACAGCTAAAGCGGAACCTGGAATGGGTGCTGCAAAAGAGCACAGGAGAAAGAGAATCACTGGACACAAACCAGAAGTATGTATAGAGAGTAAAGAGAAATAAAAGAAGGACAAGAAAAGAATTCCGGGTGAACACACAAGTTGTGGGTTTCCAGATTAAAGACACCATGCTTGATTTGGAATCCGATGTCAATATTTTTCCAAGGAAAACTTGGGAAGCATTAGGAAGGCCAAGATTGACATATTCACCAATCCAACTTTGGATGGTGAACCAATACTGAATTGTGCCCATCGGAAGACTGGAGGAAGTTTAAATTGATATTGCAGGGGTAAAAACATATATGGACTTTGAGTTCATCGACATCATGGGAGATAAAGATCCTTATCCTGCATTGCTGGGAATTGACTGGGCCTTTGAAAATTATGCAATAATAGATCTAAATAAGGAATGGATGATTTTCGAGGATGGAGAGGTCAGAGTCTCTCAGCCACGCGACCCATATCAAGGCCCAAGTCACACAGAAACTGTGGATAATAGAGAATATGCCCAACTTCTGGATCATCTCTATCAAATGACCGCAGGAAGAAGAGAAGACTACATTAACCCAACAACAGAAGGCTCGGTAAGATGGAGAAGCATCCAAAGCTTAGAATTAGGCTCAGAAATAGCCTAGGATGATTGGAAGCAAGGAGGGTATGAAACCAATACAAAGAGATGTGCCAACATTGGAAGAATCAACTGGAGCGGGACCGAGGTACGAGAATACCCAACCTTATCCAATATGAATGTTGTAAACATTTTCATAAAAAAAATAGAAGATAAGTACCGGAAGGCCACAGGGTACCACTGATGGACATGGAATTATAGTCCACATCTGTAAGATGGTGGAGTAATCATCGCAACTTGCTGTCGTGATGGGACAAAGTTGCGGCAACATTAAAAGAGATATTTAAGGAAGAGGAAGGACTGTGCTGTAAGGAGAAATACCAGGGGGGACTCAGACCACAGAAACCATCTGAAGAAATGTGAGGAACAATGGAGAAACGAGGGATATCCAGAAGAACTATGGGTACATCGGTTTATCCACTCTCTAGACTTGATTCCACAAGCCTGGTACTTGACTGAAGAGAAGAAAAGAGGGACCAGCAGATGGCAGGAGGTTGCAGAAAACTTCATGCAGTGTTTCTTGTTTGAAGGAAAAACAGAACCGGTTACCCAAGCTTTGTAGGCTATCAAGAAGGTACTGTTCTTCCCGAATATTCAAAAGAAGGATGAGTAGTCGCTTAAGTACCACGGTGTCCAACAAAAGGTGGCATGTCAAAAGATAAATAGTGAGATGGATGATGACAGTCTGGAGGATCTTAAGCGCCTTTATTTTGAAGAAATAGAGGGAGAGAGGGATATCAAAGAAGAACCGACGACAGAAGGAATCCACCTGCTACCATTAAGAGCTGGGAAATTAAATATTGGAACAGAAGACAAGCCTAAATTAGTGACGATTGGAGACTATTGGGATGAACACACAACTAAGGAAATATTCAGTCTGCTGAAGGAATATGAAGACTTGTTCCCTTCATCAGTAGCGGATTTAAAAGGCATAAAATGGGATATGGGGGAGATGCGGATAATATTAAAACCTGATGCAAGGCCAGTGAAACATAGACCATATCGTCTGAATCCAAGGGTGAAGGAAAAGGTTAAGGCAGAAATCGACAAGATGTTGAAAGCAAGATTGATATTCCTGGTAGAGGAGGCAGAATGGGTAAGTCCTATAGTTATACAAAACAAGAAAGAAAATTTTGAGATACAAGGCTGTGTAGATTACAGAAGCTTGAATAATGCTTGTATCCATGACACATTTCCCACTCCGTTTAGTGACGAAGTCCTAGACAATGTTGTGGGGAACGAGGTGTATTCATTTACCGATGGATTCTCAAGATACCATCAGGTAAGGATAGTAGAGGAAGATAAGAAAAAGACAACATTAACCACAAAATGGGGCTCTTTCGCATACAATGTGATGCCATTCGGATTGAAAAATGCACCAGCAGTATTCTCTCACATCATGATAGATGCTTTCCGGGAATACATCCACAAGTTCTTATAGGTCTACATGGAGGACTGGACAGTCTATAGCATACTAAAGGATCATGCGATGCTATTAAGGGTGATGTTCGATAGATGTCAACAACTGCAGATCTCGTTGAACCTGAAAAAGTGTATATTTGCAGTGCCGTTTGGAACACTGCTGGGGCATGTGGTATGTACCCAAGGAATTTGTGTAGACCCAGCCAAAGTAGTGGTGATAGTCAACATGGAGGCACCAGAAACAGTAAAACAATTGAGATCACTATTGGGCCACATAGGTTACTACCGGAGATTTATCCGCAACTACGCGAAGATAACAACCCCGTTAGAAAATCTATTGAGGAAATATAAATGGTGACCTTTGTCTTTTCTTTATCACGTAAAGAAGGGACCTTTGTATTTTCTTTATCACGTAAATATTCAAATTAAAAATTAGAATTTTAGATATTTGAATGATATCTAAACTTTTGTGCAAATGTGACACAGATCTCTAGGGAACCATACGGAAAATAAATAAATTAATAATATATATATATATATATATATATATATCCCTTTCACATAAAGAGACATGTGATTTGGAATTTCACAAGTTCGCACTCAAAACATGACAGCAACCAACAAATAAAAAAATTGAAACTTATCACAGTAAGAGTATCTCTTCTCAGCATTGAACACCAAAAAATAATATAGTAATTAGTTCACTTTAAGACTACAAAATATTTGAAAAGACAATATTTCAATTATCTGCCAGTACAAAATGGACTTAATTCTAATGAAGCAAAAGAGTTGATACTAAATCACAAATAAAAATGACCAACAACAATGTTATAAATTTTGTTTTTTGAAGATATTTCCAATAGTCGAGACAGAAAATCCCCCCATCAGTGTTTGTAAGTGAATTTATGACCTTGAGAATTTAAGATTCCAGTTTTAACCCCTAGATTATAAAAGACTAAATCATGTATTATTTGCAATGCAGTGGTTTATGGGAATTGTGTCAATCCAAGACGATTGAATTGTAATGACGCCATACTGTAGAATATGAACATGCTTTGCAAATTTTGTTAGCTCAAAGCCCAAGGAAAAATCCCCACTATTGAATGGCCATGAGTCCAAATGGCATGCAGACTAGGTTTTGATGTTATGATTAACTGTTATAAAACAAAAGTATAATAAATAATATAATAACCTCCAAAAAAATTTCTTGAGGAGAAACACAGGAGATTAATCCAAGAGTGGTAGAGTAAAGAGTGTCCTTGGGAAGGTAAGATAGGTTACTAAATGTCTAAAAAATGACCAAAATTACATCAACAAGATTGCTCAATTCATAAGTGGCAGTACAAAGTGGGATTTCAAAGGCCACCTCTATAAAATCAAGAATCGGTCCTACTTTAAAATATCTAAGCATGACTATCATAGTGCTAAGAAGAATAAATAAAAAGCTCTAGAGCCAAGTACACAATAAGCCTCAATGCATCAAATGCCCACTGTCAGATAGAGGGTATTTCTCTAAAGTAAAAAAGGAAGCTATCCTACCATCTCAGGCTCTGGATATAAAGTTGGGTAAAAGAGATGGATTTGGTCTAAGGGATGTCTCTCTGTATGGAAAATATGTCCCTCTACATGGAACTGGTAGAAGGGAGTTGCTTACAAATCTAGCATGAGTTATTTGGAAACCCCATACAACAACATCACATGAGATTTCCTATCAAGGTTTGGGGTGCCTCTTATAACCCAATATATCATTGTTGCCCTGTGTCGCTTGCAGAGGTTCTATATTTTAACCATGCTATATTAAAAGCTCTTTCACCTACCCTAAAAACGTTATATGGAAGACACATGATCCTCATGCATGGGAGACATAACATATACTTTTTCTTGGAGAGGTTCTTTCCTTATCATTCGTATATTCTTCGTCATGTTGAAAGAACACGTGCCTCCATAGCTGAAATTCCATATAACCAACCCATGAAGCCAGTGATCTTGAAAGATGTGTGAATATGTGCCAAGCTAGAGGGGTTGTGGCAAAAGTGGAAGGAAGGCATTTTGTTTGAAGAGAGAGTTGTAGAGTAAGCAACATGGAATCTCATTACTCACTTGTTTAAATCAATGTTAATTGGAAATGAGCGAAGGTATCTTTGAAAACACATTATCCACTTATCTGATTAATCACTGTAATGAGCCAAGGTATATGAATTTCAAGGATTCCCAAAGAGCAACAAGTAGCTCAAATTCTGTATGCCAACACTGTGGAACTAGAGGGGATGGATTCAATGGAGATCATGACCTTGTTTTGTGTTTTGCTAAGTGGAAGAGGTTTGTCACTATTTGACTGTTGGGTGAGATACCTAAATAAGCTTTCAATGAGGGAAAGCATTGTTGGTGTCTGGTTGTGGCTATTATTTATAGTATTGTGGGTTGGGATAGATGAGAAATAAATCCAACAACCATCCTTCGTCCCTGTGGTCTCATAACCCAGTTTGGGGGTGGTATTTACAGAAGATTCCTGTGGTTGGGAAGTTGATCACTCATTTGTCACCAATTTGATGGATATATTCATGGCAAAGCTGAAGTATTATCATCATTCTCATTTCAGTTTGTCAGCAAATAATACCACCAGACCTCCATGGTGATATTTTTGTTTTTGGCATCATTGCCAAACACACCCATCACTTTGCTTTTATAAAATTTACCTGCAACCATTATGAAGTAAAATAATAAGTGGTGTCACTAGATGGTGTAAAAAGAAAAGTTTTGGAAAAATTTGTAGAACCATATGACATTATATGGGTCAATGGTTCAATTCTATGGTTATCCTTGAAGACTTGTGTTTGTATTTGCTAAAAAATTATATACCTCCTCACACAAAATTTCAGAAAAATCCTATGAAAATTTAACGAAAACCCAAGCCACCTGGAGATGGAATGAGTCCCTATTATGGCCAATTTATTGATTCTCTAATGTCCTAGAAACATACTCTTCTAAGGGGTCAACACCCGTGAACCACCAACTATCTCAAAAATTGGCATACAATTTGGCTTGAAATATTATTTTTCTTGTGGAATTATGATATCATTGTTTTTGGAAACTAATGAAATAGTTTAGATTTGCATGTTGTCTCTTTCCAAGATTAATATAAATTTATAAACAAGTGACTTAAGTAAATATTCAAGACAGTGCACGAAATCAAGGATTTGTAAATCCATGGCTTCAAATGACATCATCAACATGCGATCCAAGTTTGATGAAGTCAATCTTGAGCTCAAGGGTCAAATTATGGCCAATTCTTCTTTTGATTACACTGAGGACACACTTCAATGGGTCAATAATTCATTTTAATCATGCCTACAATAACAAACCCTAGATAAATGAACATGACAACAAAAGGGGTCACATCAATGGGTCAAGAAACCATTGTCATCATGCCTACAATAACAAACCCTAGATAAATGAACATGACAACAAAAGGGGTCAATGACTAAGCCAAGGCCACATTAGGGCTAGTAGTTACAAATGTAACCACAAAGAGAATACTGTTAATGGCTATATCTGGCATTTCAGGCCAAATGAGGTGCCACCATAGCTTTTGAAGAGTCTTCACTTGCCAAACACTAGGGCAAACAAGCCTCTCAGCTCTAGTATGGTCTTTGTATAACTACTATAATTGTGATACTATCTAACATGAATTTTCAAACAAGGGGGAGCCATAGAAAATCTTCATGTCTTTATGAGGTCCTTTTCAGAGGAACCCCTCCATATTATCCACAGATTTTGTTTATATATTAAATTCATGGAAATAATGAAGGGAAGGGATCCCTCAAAGCCATTAAACATTGTTCTGCACAAGGTTTATGGTAACATTGTTTTTCCAACTAATTAACTAGTTTATATTTGCATGTTGTCTCTTTTTTTGGATTAATATAAGCAACCAAGGAGTTAAGAAAATATTCAAGATAGTTCATGAAATCAAGAATTTGTAAGTACATTGCTTCAAATTCCAGTGTCAACGTGATATTTGAGTTTGACAAAGTCTATCTTGATCTCAAGGCTCAAATTATGGATGATCTTGCATTTTTTACATTAAAAACACTCATCAATGGGTCAATAATACATTGAATGAATGCTCTGTCATCACGCTTGCAATATTTAACACTAATTAAATGAACATGACAATAAAAGGAGTCAATGGATGAGCTAGGACCACATTAGTCTTGGTAGTTAAAACTATAACTAGAGAGAGCATGTGGTCACCGGCTATATCCATGGCATTTCAAGTCAAATGAGATGCCACCATCGCTTTTTAAGAGTCGCAACTTACACAAACACTAGATAATACTTTCAGCTCCAAAATGGTCTTCATTCGAAAAATACCATTGCACTCTTATCTAACACGAATCTTAAAAAACAAGGGGGAGTCACTACAGATCTTCAAGTGTTTAAGAGGTCCCATTTAGGGGAATCACTCTATTTTCATATGAAATCCTTAGGTTCTGTATCTATATTGAATTCATGGATACAACAAAGAGAGCGTTCCGTCCAAGCCATTAGAAATGACTCTATGCAAGAAGGAAACTCCTTGATGGTTTCTTTCCCATGGATTTTGGCATAAGCAAGGATGCTATTGTGCTTTTGGTTTCAAGCCTTCTTGGAGGATCCCTATGAAAAAATATTACCTCCTCCTCCCAATCCCATCAATTCAAGGATGAGGTGAAGACTATGCTTTCTATTCCCTCAAAGACAAAGGGGTCCCTCAATCCTACCTTCATAGTGGAGAAATCAAAGGAAATTCCAGTGTTGGAACTTGAAGTGTTAGATCCACAAGTATATTCCCACAACTTTTTTTTTTGAAGGTATACCACTTTTTATCATTTTAATGAGATTTGGCCATCTACAACAACGCTTCATGGGTGGAAAAATCAATCCTAGATTACGAACAATGAGCTCTTCCTCCATTCCAAGTGTTACTTCATTGTAATTTTTAAGGCCATGGCGGATAGAAAAAATGTTTTCAACCTAGGACCCAATTTCTAGGGGGACCTTCACCTCTCCTTTCATCCCTATTTCTCAAATTTTGATCCAAACACCATTATTATTACAGAAACTTTGGTCCAGGTAAGAGTTCCAAACCTCCTTTTCACTTAAGGTATCCTAATTTTATTGCAACTATTAAGAACTCCCTGGGTAATTTTATTAAAGTTAATGGAGCTCATATTTTCATGGGCTCAACATCTTTACCCATATCTATGTAGTGCCCAACCTAAGTTGTGATTTTCCCAACTAGATTCTCGTATAATGGGTTTATCTCATTTTTATCGAAATGTTAGACATTGAAAGCACAAAATTTAGATGTAGATCATGCCAACAAACTGTACACCTCCAAGAAACCTATTCATCTTCATCAACATCTTCTACATCCAATGGAAATAGGAAAAATCCCAAAGGATAGTAAGTAATAAAGGGAAATATATGTTCCCCAACAAAGAAAATGGCTCATCTGAAAGAAAAGAGACCTATGCAAGTTCCCCTTGGTAGTGGTGGGGATACACACTCAACTTTTGTGCCATCAAATCTCTTTTGAGGTTTAAATCACCTTCTTGAATCGAAAAAGGAAAATCTTAGTCCTAACAACCTTTCATTCATGATTCCCTTTCACAAATCAGTATATCACAATGCCACTAACCCATGTTAATATAACTAGGTGGATCAATATTATAAATAAAAAGGAAACAAAGAAAAAGTGATCCTCATAAGACAAATCTGTAATATTCCCAATTATTCCTAAGCTAATGGGAATATTCAATTTTGTTTTGTTTTTTGTTTCATGAATAAAATTGTAAAGGAGGATCAATAAAACTCCTAAACAACACAATAAATCAATGCCACATGTGAACAAAGATAAATCTAGGTTATTTACATAAGCACACTTAGGTGTGAAAGAGGCTGGATCATTTGACCAAGTCAACTAGGACCAAATGAACAACATTGTCTAGAGGGGATGAACCTCATTGACACACATCGCAATCTTAGTTGGAGGTTGCACATGCGAAAGAAGCTAAATCATTGAGATGGTTTAGGGTTTGGCAAGATTTCTATCTTATAAAAGGAAGAGGAGGACAACATGAGAAGGGTTGTTGATTGTATGATATTTCTGAATATATTGTTTGTTTAGACATATATCTCATTCTCTTGGCTATTTAGCAGAGAATAGTGTTGTTTAGCACTGGGTGTTCCTGATCGGGAATCCCACCACTTCCATTGAGTAGCCCTTGGAGGAGTCTTGCACATCTTGTCCACTATCAAGCATTTTGCCAAGCTTCATCTTCCAACTACAACGCAGATCTTGTTGAGGGTTTGGTTGTCCTTGTAATATGCAACAAGTAGAGGCTAGATCTATTCAGATCTAAGCCAATCTAGTGCCTCTTTTCAGTGGGAAAGTCTTCTATCTCATTGGCAAGAGTGTATTGGATCATTGGAGCTTTAGATATACATATTGGCATCAGGCCAAACTGTTCTTCAAGTCTACAACGCAGTCCATCTTCCAGTACTACGTTATTTGCAAGTGTAAAGTTCCAGGGTGTTTTGGCAGACTTTTGGAGGAGAGATCTCTAGTGTTGGGAATCTTCCCTTCACTGTAGTGATCCATGGATTTCTGATCTATTCCATGTCATATTTAGATCTGATCTGAATACTCCTATATTTTCTTCAAAAATTCTAAATAATCCTGCAGATTTGCTGCACAAGATCTCAAATCTACTCCATGTGCTTCATGTATTGCTGAAAACCCCAAGGGGTATGTAAAGTAGAGACTCAATGATGGTTCTTGTCTGTTGATCATAATCTACTTAATATTTTCCCTTCGCTTTGCAAACTCCCAATTGTTGTATGCTCAAATGCTCTATAAAATAACTCTATCAAGCCTTTTTGCAGTAAATACATGTGTTGCAGCACCTCTTTCTGAGGGATTTATTCCATTTTAGTCTTCTATTTCCTGTTATAAATTGTATGGGCCTCATTGTAAATCTGATTTGATGATGTACATGTAAATATTGAGCCTCCATGTTGGCCTCCTGCTCTCATTTTGTTGAACTGTGTTATTTTTTAGCAGTATTGTTTAGTGTTGCTGCTTGTTCCCTTTTGGGGATATTACAGTGGTATCAAAGAAATCATCTTGGCACAGCCTGTGCTTTTCTTGAAGAGCCAATATGTCTATAGAATAAGATGAACCTCTTACTGACAGAGAGAAGAGGTATCTAAGAAGAAGACAGAAGAAATATGATTACACATAAGACAAAGAAAACAAGGGTGAAACCCCTTTATCTGGAAGGCTAAAAAGAGAAGAGTTCTCTAACACTCTTTCTCAAACTATGCATGAGTTGAAAGGAGAAATCCAAGGAATGAGGAGGTAAAGACATGCAAATCCCTCAAGGAGATTTTCACACAAAGGAAGCCCTAGTATTTCTTACTATGTGTGTGAGCATTTAGCCACACAATCTGATCTATAATGTTGTAACATGCCTACTTTCTTAATAGAGGAAGAAGGAAAATGAGGAGCACTAAAGGAGGAAACTCTTGGTGAATATCTCCTAGAACATGAGTCTTAGTCAAAGTGATTCAAAGAGAATCTCAGTTTCTCAGAGTTATGTCAACTTAAAGAAGAAGGAAGATCCAGCCACTACAGTAGAAGAGGAGGGTGCATGCAACACACTTTGGGTAGATTCTCTCTACCTACTTTTGATGGATCACCTGAGAGCTCAGCCAAGTCTTGGGTAAGAAAGCTTGACACCTATTTCCAGCTACACCAAGTTTAAGAAGAAGAAGCCATGAGAGTAGCAGCGCTGCATCTTCAAGGTAAGGCTTATGCCTGGTGGCTATTTGAGTCTTCTTCCTTGAAAAGTGTAAATTTCTCTTCTTATGCAAAGTTCACTAGGAGGTTAATGAAAAGATTTGATTTGAGACATTCTAAAACTTCTTTGAGAGAGAAAATCAATCCCTACAAATATGAATCTTTGCATGAGTTGGAAGAATCCATAAAGCCAACTACATTTCTAAACATTGTTTAAGGGGTTGAAGATCTATTGCATGGTTTTCCAAAAGAAAAAGCCCTACTTCAGCAAGAACTCTTTTCTCAAGGAGAAGACATGAGGGTTCCTTCTTCAATAAGAGATCAAGGAAAACAGTATCTTAATGATGAGACATTCTCCATTGATGAGGAAAAGGGAGAGGAAGATCAAAGAAGATCCTCCAGCGTTGTGACAGTAGGTGGAGATCTAATTTTATTGAGAGATGGAGATGAAGCAACTGCTTCCACTAAAGGGGATCTTGCATCTTTGCAAGGAGTTCCTAAGGATCTTACATATGGAGGACATGAGCAGCATGTGTCTATGATAATAGACAATGAGATAGAACAAAGGAGGGGTCACAAAGCTGACATAGCAGAAGATGATCCACTAGTGCTAGGAGAAGAGAATGGAGCAAATGCTCCAATCAAAGGCACTCTTGCATCACTAAGAGTGGTCTCCCAATTTCATGAGACTTCCACACATGAAAAAGAGTTGAATTTGCTCAGTGGAAGCAGGAACATGAGGATCCCATCTATTATGCATATGAGGATGGTCCCTGAAATCTCACTATATAGTGGCAAACCACCTGGGAGGCCACCTGATTCATCTTTTGTGGGGAAGACCTCACAACTTGTTGCTCCAAACTTATATCTAGGAGGGATTTGAGCACTTGAAGACAAAGCTACAGCGCTGGGAGGTTTGGATAAGCTCAAGGAGGCGGGAAATCTTCTTCCCTTATCATCATCACCCACTCTCGTTTCTGGATTTGCGCTGTGGGAGGAGAAGAATGGAAGGATCAACCTTCCAACACACACCTTTGGCATAGGATATGTCAAGGAGGATATCAACAACATGACAGATATTTTTGTTGATGTATCATCAACGCTGTCATTGTTGAGCAGTTTAGATCTGTATTGGAAATCCCAACTACTAGTGGATTATTCCAAAGATCTTCACACATGTATGATACTTGATGACCAGCTACATGAAGAGGGATACTTAGTCCAAGGAGGGTTCATCTATCATCATGGTAGGATCTTCTTGTCTAGAGCTTCTAAGCTCAAGTAGAAGATACTACAAGGATCCTACAAAGAGTTATGTTTTAGCCACATGCATTCCATGAGGATCTACAACATCATCATGAGGAGCTTTGATTGGGAAGGCTTGAAAGAGGAACTACATCAACATTTTCAAGAATGCATGAGCTATGTGGAGTTGGGGCAGCTAAGGGACTCTATGCAAGAGTCATTTTAGCCATCTCTTCCTTCTTTTGAAAGAGGAGAAAGATCCATGCACAACTCCATGTGTATGAGAAACATTGTTGGTAAAGGATATGATCATGTAAAGCAAGTTTTATTTTCTGATTGTACATGTTCTTTTACCATTTTTATGTAGGCCATGACTCCTAAAAGGAGTAATGTATCATGTAAATTTCATGGAAATTGTTGGGCCACTAAAATTTCTGAACTTGGCCACTCCCTTGATGTGCAAAGGGAGATTTTCTTTCATGATGGGTGCTTCCCAAAGGCACCAAACATATCTCACACTTTCAGCCATGGTGAGATGACATATGCAGCAAGTAAGTGGTGGTAAAACCACTTACCATGTCTTGATTTGAGGAGGGCAGGAGATGCACTACGTTGGTATCATATGTGGGATTATGACCCACCTCCTCATACTCAAATTTCTGTTTGTATGTACATAGTTTTTCTCCCATACACTGATGATATACTTGTACTTTTTATGGGGATGTATGGAGTGATGATGGGAGCCATGTATGTACCACATGGGATGGAGACTCTCTATGTACCCTATGCTACATGTTTCAGAGAGAGTATTGGTTCAGCCATGTTTGTTTCATTTAATTTTTTGACTCCTATGGGATGGGTCATTTACCTCTCATACGAACATTGGAGAAAAATTTCATGCAAGGTTGGTTTGGTGAACACTCAGCTCATGAAGTAAGCTTATCACTTGATTGTGTCACCAATGGAGGAGGAAAGGAGTTGTAGCACTCACCTTATCTGTTGCTTGAGGACAAGCAACATTTTGGAGGGGAGGACTGTAATATTCCCAATTATTCCTAAGCTAATGGGAATATTCAATTTTGTCTTGTTTTCTGTTTCATGAGTAAAATTGTAAAGGAGGATCGATAAAACTCCTAAACAACAAAATAAATCAATGCCACATGTGAACAAAGCTAAATCTGGGCTATTTACATAAGCACACTTAGGTATGAAAGAGGCTGGATCATTTGACCAATTCAACCAGGACCAAATCAATAGCGCTATCTAGAGGGGATGAACCTCATTGATGCACAACGCAGTCTTAGTTGGTGGTGGCACATGCGAAAGAAGCTAAATCATTGAGATGGTTTAGGGTTTGGCAAGATTTCTATCTTATAAAAGGAAGAGGAGGACAACATGATAAGGGTTGTTGATTGTATGATATTTCTGAATATATTGTCTGTTTAGACATATATCTCATTCTCTTGGCTATTTAGCAGAGAATAGTGTTGTTTAGCACTGGGTGTTCTTGATCGGGAATCCCACCTCTTCCATTGAGTAGCCCTTGGAGGAGTCTTGCACATATTGTCCACTATCAGGCATTTGGCCAAGCTTCATCTTCCAACTACAACGCAGATCTTGTTGAGGGTTTGGTTTTCCTTGTAATTTGTAGCAAGTGGAGGCTAGATCTATTCAGATCTAGGCCAATATAGTGCCTCTTTTCAGTGGGAAATTCTTCTATCTCATTGGCAAGAGTGTATTGGATCATTGGAGCTTCAGATCTACATCTTGGCATCAGGCCAAAATTTTCTTCAAGCCTACAGTGCAGTCCATCTTCCAGTACTACATTATTTGCAAGTGTAAAGTTGCAGGGTGTTTTGGCAGAATTTTGGAGGAGAGATCTCTAGTGTTGGGAATCTGCCCTTCACTGTAGTGATCCATGGATTTCTGATCTATTCCATCTCATATTCAAATATGATCTAAATACTCCTGTATTTTCTTCAGAAATTCTGAATAATTCTGCAGATCTGCTGCACAAGATCTTATATCTACTCCATGTGCTTCATGTATTGTTGAAAACCCCAAGGGGTATGTAAAGTAGAGACTCAATAATGTATGGATCTGTCATAGATCTGACTGTTCATGCAATATTTTTCTCGAGATCTGATTTGTAATCTACAACTATTGTATGCTTTATAAAATAACATTGTCAAGCCTTTTTGCAGTAAATACATGTGTTGTAGCACCTCTTTCTGAGGTATTTCTTCCATTTTAGTATTCTATTTCCTGTTATACATTGTATGGGCCTCATTGTAAATCTGATTTGCTGATGTATATGTAAATATTAAGCCTCCATGTTGGCCTCCTGCTCTCATTTTTCTGAACTGCGTTATTTTTTAGCAGTATTGTTTAGTGCTGTTGCTTGTTCCCTTTTGGGATTATTACAAAATCACAACACCTAGTGACGATGTAACTTCTTCAACTCTCTATAAACAAGTCAAGTTGTGTTTCTCTATGTTATCTGCATTTATAGCTATTTCATAGATATGTTTCAATATTATGTTCATATTTATGGGATATTGGGCATGACAGAGGAAGAAGAAAATCATGAATCATTCACATTTGGCCAGTGTGAGTACCCCTTTCTTTGTATTCACTTTTCATCCTGAGAAGAAAAGAGCAAAGCATAGGCCTCTCCTAGTTGGGTTCGTCCTATATTGGGTTTTCCTAGGGTATATATTGTATTCAATGTATAAATGGTGTGTAATTTTTTGTCTCTTTCATTTCACTTTTAGCTGATTCTCATTAATTTCTGTGTTAAAGCTAATGATATGAAGTCTGCAATCTTGAGTAGAATATTGCATAGTAAAATATTGTATAATATTATAAAATTTGTTATGAAGAACCGGTGGAACATACAAGACAGTGCACAAATCATAAATGGAATAAGAACCCAATGGCATGCATTAACTCCATTCATTATTTATGCTTGCCACAGATAAATAACATCAAATATGAAACTGCATATCAAAATGCACACTTGCATTTCTGACCCAAATGAAAAAAACCTGCAAAACCTCCATACTAAACAGATTCAGCTCCACAAAAAATGAGATTACTCACACTAATACCAAATGGAAATCAATATACACAAGCACAGACACATCTAAAATTGTGTCTAATGTGTACATCAATGTTCCAAAGCTTGAGGTTGAATATCTCAAATTTCAATATTCAATACATCAGTCATTTCTCTGAACTCAAGATATGAAATTTTGACTCTATCGAAACCAAAACTAGATGGATGTGGGATATTACATTCGATGTGCCTAACACATAGTATAGATTAAATGTCATTACATGCAAATAAAATATTGACAGACTCACCCACCCCAAGCAGGATATAGAGAATCTCACATATTTCGGTACAAACAAAAAAAACTATTCATACAAATACCACATAGTTTATTCTTGTGGTAAGGATATGGATCAAACTAAAACAAGAATTAGAAGGAGAAAAAAAACATACCTTTGATCCCTCTTCGCAAGTGCATGTTCTAAAAGTAAAGTATATCCAATTTCAACAGTTGATGCATTTTCCAAATAATCCTAGCCTAGACAAAAATGGAAAAAAAAAATCAGTATCACATGCCAGGCATAAGCAATCTCAAAGTAAGCATATGAAAAAGTTCCGTTCATAGTGCCAAAAATAATAACAATAAGTTGAAGCACTCCTTGGTGATAGAAGCACAGATCCATGTTCCCAGATACAATGGATTATCTCATTAAGTCCCTTGGATTACAAGTCAAAAAGAAACATCGAATACAACATACATCAACAGGTTTTTATCTAGATCTCTTCCGTGTTTGGACAGATAATCAAAAATTGAATACAATTCATGTGAAGGAACAATTAAAGAAAATTCAAATTCAAGAATGCAAACTCAAAACCAAAAGAGCACAACAGAATCTCTAAAGAAGGTTTCATGATGATCACCAAAAGATGAATCTTTGCAAAAAATTTTGCTCTAAAAGAAAATCATGAGAGGCTATGATAGATAATATGAAGCTAAGACATTAAATCTATGGGATGTTGGATATCATTGAATTAACTTGTGAGTATTGATGATAAAGAGTTGAATAAATGACAACTACCTGCCCCTTTTGTAAACAAAGGGAAAAAATTTATAGCTAGATATGCCTGGAAAAAGGAGGGCATGGTTGCCTCTATAGTGATAACTGAGAAAATGAAACATGGAAACCATATGCACAATAGGCTGCATGAGTAAATGATAATAATATATGTTGGAAAATGACATTGATATGCTTGAGACGAAAACAACTAATAAATAAGTGAGGATTGTTGATAAAACAATTTGAAACTGAATCCGCTAGTTAGAAATTGTCCCCCACCAAAAAATTCTTTAGGATCCACTCAATTCTACATTTTGTATCCAAATTATCAAAATTCAGTTGTGCATAATTTTGTTTTCTGTGATAGCAACATAGTAGTACCCACACAAATGTTCAAAATGCAGAGCATATATACATGCATTTTTTGTTTATGCTTGAGGGATGCACATGCCATGGCTAGGGTTTGAAGCCCATACTGCAAATGGAGTAATCGACATAATCAGACACTGAAAATGCACATATTGTTCTAGGGTTCAAAGCCCGTTATAGTTTTTGAAATCTTAGAGATGGCAGCATCAACTTCACAAATGGCTACTACCATCAATAGAATATTGGATCTTTTCATTACTTTATTTGATGGATTGACAGATAAAATCATGGAGGAAAATCTTAAAGATGTTGATCTCAATGTTAGAGCTCAGGCACTCAATGCCCTGATTCAAAATTGTCAACTCCAGGTTTTCAAGCAGGGTGATTTCACAGTTTATGAGAAATAGACGAAGGAAGAATCTGTAAGGTTTAAGGGTCTCTCATCTGAAGATAAGCTCATATATCAAGTCATAAAAAATGCTGGAAATATGGGTATATGGAAAAAATATATGAAAAGAGAAACAAATTTTCAACAGCCACAGGTTAACAAAGCATTGAAAAATCTGGAAGCTCGTGGCTTAATAAAAGGGGTGAAGTGTGTTTCTGACCAAGCAAAGAAGGTGTATATGCTAGAAGAATTGACACCTTCAAAGGAGATAACTGGAGGTGCATGGTATACAGGGCTAAACTTTGATACAGAGTTCACTAACATTGTTATAGTACAAAATATTTTTTCATTCCACATCCTGTTAAAATACGATTTGCAGGTTGTAATATCGTGTCCCAAGGAAATTTTCCAATTCACACCATGTTGAAAATGCTCCCATTGATTTTGCGGGAATGTCGATATTCATTTGTGATTGCATTGAAAATATTTACATTAAACATGTGAATACTCACTTTTTGGCTCATCATATCTCTAACATAAGAAAATGACAACTGATCCCGAGGATTGAAGACCTCTAATTCATTGAACAAAAGGGAGGAAAATAGGTTTGTTGGAAGGTTGTGCTTTCTTAATATGAGTGCAGTATCTGGCACATATGTCACATCAAAAACAAAATTTGGAAAATCAGTTACAGTGATCAAGAATCATGCTATATAGGTAACATTTCTGAAATCATGGATAAAAAGTAACAATGTTGAGCTCTCATACCACTGTTGTAGGGAAGCTTTTCAGAACTCCAAGGCTGCAAACCATCAACATAGTAATGGTCCATTTGATATATCATAGCTTCTTTACTCCATTTTCCCCATCTAACTGTAAAACTGACTTTCTTAATGGTATGAATATTGTAAGGATGCTTGGACATAGCAATATCAGCATTGTGATTTATAAGGATATTTTTCAAAATTAACAAAGGATCAACAACAAGCTGCAGCTTGGCATCCATCCAAATGTTGTGAAAAAAGTTTGGGAAAAGCCTACGGAGAATATATTTGGGTATGAGGCCATTCATTATAGATTCCTTGTTTTCCAACTCTCTGACCAAAGCTATGTGCAAAATTCCAATTATGTGAGACTCATCTGGCTTGATCTGGTACCTAGCAAGCTCTGTGAGAGTTGCATTGTCCATAAACATGAAGAAAGACACAATTTCTGCTGTGATTTTCCTTACATGCATGGGTTTCATAATCCTCTCGTAACCTCCAAATATAGCTAAAATAACCACCAAACCCCTACATATCTCAATGGCCTTTTGGCCTTATTCAGATAAAATGAACCCAGTGCAATGGAATTGAATTTTGAAGGAATATCAGAGGAACATCATCCTAGGGACTGCCAAGGTACTAGCTTATCTGCACAATGACATCCAGCCTGCAATTTATCATAGAGACATCAAACCCACTAACATTCTACTGGATGAGGAAATGAATGCCCATATGGCCGATTTTAGCCTGGCCAAGATTATGACTAAAGTAGGAGAATCCCTTGTGATGACAAACGTAGCAGGGATGCATGGCTACTTGGCCCCCGAATATGCTCTCTATGGAAAAATTACAGACAAAAGCGATGTGTACATATTTCGGGTTCTATTGATGGAGATCATGAGCTGTAGAAAGGCTCTCGACACCACTTCTGAGTCGGGCCCCATTATCTCATCGTGGATTGGGGAATGGCCCTAGTGAAACAAGGCAAGACTAGTTAACTAATAGACAAGAGTATTTGTCGGAGGGAGGAGGACATGATACAGAGGTTAGTTTTGGTGGGTATTTTGTGCTGGCATGTTATGGGGCACTAAGACCTCGAATGGTGGAAGTCGTGAAGATGCTAGAAGAGGAGGGAAATATTCCTGAAATCTCGGGCAGGCCTATGCTGCTTACGATGCAAGGTCCACGTGCTACAATCTAAAATAGTTCATTAATCCTTGTTTCTAATAGTGTTTCCAGGCTTGCCTTCAGCTCGATGGAGATGTTGAATGTCGGTAATCACATGTCTATGTAATTTTCTTGTCTTCCATTGACTCCAACTAAATGGATATGGGTACAGAGATATTGAGATCCTCCTCGGAACCAAATTTGAATTGGTGAAAATCCTGGTGACACGAAGATTTTCAGCCCCCCTACTCTACTATCCTAACTTGTCTTTGTCGACCATCCTGGTACAGGGTTTCAATGTCTCCAAAAAATTTCTAGAAGTTGAGGGATGGCAATCCATCACAGGTAGGTTTGTGGGGTAATTTTTATTGCAACACTCTTCTAATGCCTACGGAATCAGATTAGGTTTATTTGCAACATAAACGTGGTCGTATTCTTTATCAAACAAGTAAACAGAGTGTTATAGGTTATTGAATTTCAAGCCTCCATTTTCGTGCACTAGATCTTTAGTAAGAATGCCATTTAAGGGATTTTCTCCATGATAGGCAGGAGCCCACCATCCACAGATGTGGATGGATCGCCGAAAGGATATAATTTTTATGAACCATCCCACCTTCCACATAGACAAACATATATATCTATGGCCGGGAGATGATGAAGAGCTGAGGTTGAAGCCATCCCGTGCCAGCAACAATGGTTTATGGAAAAATTTATTCCTTTGGCATGGATAATTGCAAACCTGCACCTAGTGGATCAATCTTTCAGTAGTCAAAATGCATATTTTATAGCAAAATTTAATGGAATAATATTTAATGGGATATCTAATATTTTCAAAATAGCTATTTTCCTCTGCTGGATGATTGAAAAAACCACCGGCCAATTCCATTGCTTCAGAATAACTAAAATACCTTTTCCTTTCTTTGACATCCAAATTTCCTCCAAAGGTGACTGGCATTGACTCTAAATTGGGTTTTCCATGACCTTTCTTGAATTTCAGAGGAGATTTGTCGATTAATACCTCTTGCTAAATCTTCTAAAAAACATCTAAAGTTTCCAGTAACAGAGAAACTTAGTTTGGGCTTCTTATTTTTTCATAAAATGCAGTGCTTAAATATATTATTATCTTAAATATTAGGGTATCTAAATACCTGAAAACTAAAGATATAGGTTGCAAGACCGATTCGCAAGGGTTGTAGCTTTCCTCTGCAAATATTTCTCCGCTCCACATTCTAAGGGATAGTCAAATACTTGCCATGGAACCTATGTCTCCATCTTAATTTCAATAGAATGTTCAAAGCTTTGCAGCCTCCTGAACGATGTGATAATTCCCAGGAAAATGTTCGGCAAACATTCCATGTGATTGAAGGATAAATTAGAGTTCGAATCTAGTAGAGGAATGGAAGATTTGTAGTAGAAATGATTTGAGAAGAGTCGTGTGATAAGGCATGTGATAATAATTACAGTGTTTGCAGTTCGTGTTGCAGCATGGTGTAGCCACTATTGAGAGTGGGATTGTTTTCCGCCAATCCTCCATGACAATACCCTCTTAAAATTTAAATGGAGTTGGAAAATGATTTTCCAATGAGTCAAAGCATTTTAATGGGAAGGGTCAAAAAAATTTTAATATATATATATATATATATATATATATATAATAAATATTTTAATTTCTTAAAAGTTATTCAAATATTGTAAATATTATTTAATATTTTTCATATGAAAGTTGGAAACGATGTTGAGTTTGTGAATTACTTTATCTTTTTATGCTTTTTATTTTTTTCATTGTATATGATTAATTTAGATTAATCTAGCTTCATCTTAATTTCGAATCTATCAAGTGTCTAGATGGATCAAATCTAAAGAGGTTTGATTCCTCCCTCTTGGCCATTAGTAGATCTAGAGTTAAGATAGATCTAGATTGGTTTAATTATTGATTTTATGTTTTTAATTTTTATTTTATTTTGACGGACCCAAAGTGTTAAAGAGGAAATTACAAAATCTTTACCATAGGAGAAGAATTCAACATTGGAGAACCCTAGAGGCCCGCAGAAGAATTGCAGGCGAAGAAAGGATCGTGGAGTTTCAGGCTAGAGCAGGGCGTAGATTTGACAAAGAGTGAACAAGCTCTAGACAATGTCAGGCTCTCGTATCCTTCTCAAAATGAAAAATAATATTAAATGGTAACCATGAATTTTTATCACATGATATATATTTTGTACAGAGATATTCACCATGATAGACCCTTTGAAGACACGCAACTACTCGTCAAATATGCTTTTTAGATGAGATGTCGATTGCGTACTATTGGACCCATATGGAGGAGGAGGAGTTGGTGGATTATGAACTAGAGGAGGGGGATTTTCAACAAATTTGGTCTAGTCACAAGGATTTTATCCATTCACCTTTCAAAGTCAACTTAGAAGGTGACCATACCATGGTTTTTGGACCTACCAGATCTTTAGAAATAAAAGTTAAGAATTCAATAGGAAACTATCTAGCGGTTCGAAGGCCCTAACCCATGCTTCAACCATGCACTATTTGGGTCCTTTAGTTTCAGCTACCCAATGCCTGAGGACGTTTTTCAGGGACTAAATAACCCTTCTTGGGGTTTTTGGCTCTAATTTTAGTTTCCCTATTGTCCTAGATATTGGAGGAAGACATACAATGTGTTGCTGCTTCCTTAGGTTTTTCAGAATTTTTTTAACACAGTGGGGTTTTGTCACTCTCAGAAGCCTCTCCAAATTTTTTTCTCATATATCCTTCATCTCAAGTTCCATAAACCTCACCCTCCTTTGACGAACTAGTGAAGGAGAGCCTTTCCTCGGCGATGGAAGAACATCAAACTAACATCATGAATGGTCTTGGGGTTTTCAGGGAGAAACACTCTTGTGAATAAGGATTTATGATTCAAAAGGAGTCTGAGAAAGAAAGGAAGAGGAAAATCCATTGTAGTGTCAAGAAGAAGAACATAGTCCTCCTTTCTCTAGTTTTGGGAGTCAACTTCACCATTCAAAAGAATGAGGAAATGTCCCAAAAATCCTTGGTGGGGTAAGTAAGGGGTTGAAAATTCAGGTCCTCGACTCTAAAAGTGTGGGCTGAAAAGGAAATCTTACCTATTGTCAAATTTCCTCCAAAGGTGTCGTTGTTAGCCCAAGGTTGGATTCATATGTGCTTCAAAGATGTAGCAGACACCCAGAAGGTACAACAAATGGTTTAGAAAATTGATTCATCTCCTATCCTTTTCAATTTCTAGATGCCCCTCTTCGATGTAAAGTAGGAGAGACTAGATATGGCCCCAATCTAGGTTCATCTTCCAAGTCTCCCTCCTAACTATTGGGACGCCCTAATTTTCAAATATATAGGTAACTCATTGGGATCTTATTTAGCCCATGAATCTGCATAGTTAGAGATGGGGATTAAGATATACACCCATATTTTGGTTAATATGGACCTCAGAGAAGGGCTTATAGAAGGCATGGATATCAGGATTGGGGTGGATTGTATTCAAATATTGGATTATGAAGGAATAACTTTTAGGTGTAGGCAGGGCCATAGGTATCGACACATTGCTAAAAACTATGAGATTCCCTTTTCTACGTAGGAATATCCATCTAGAGGCAAGGAAATATTAGGTTAGAAAAGGATTCTGGATTGGAGGTTTTGGGCGCCAAGGAAAAGCTAGATGGTGCAACTCCTCTCTGCAAAAGTACATGCTCCAAGTCATTGGTGACAATTTTCAAGAGATGGTGTTTATATTGTCAGTTGTCTAGAATCTCTACTAAAGGGGTGGAGTTTCATTTCCTTGGATGCTAATGGAAGGTTGAGGGGTTTAGAAGTTGGATGGAAAGACAAATATTTGGGTATCCAATTCTTTAGGTTTAGATTTTGGTTTGTCCATTGAGGGTAGAGAGGGAGAAGTGGAGGGAGATATGGAGAGGGAGGTAGGGAGAAGCCTAAAGAAATGGAGGGAGCGAACAAGCGAGAGGGAGAGAAAGGGAGAGCTAGAGACTAAGAATTATTCACACTATTTGTTTGTATTTATTAGAACGAAGGTTTGATATTGTGTTTTGTTGAGGAAAAAGAGAGAGGAAACCCTAATTTTGGGGGATGAAATGGTTATGATAGCAATGAATCTTTTGAATGAAACATTTATTTTTCATGTTATAAAATTCCACCTGTGTAAGCAAACTACAAATGATGTTCAAACCAAGTTGTAAAAATCTAGAATCTTTATTAAATGTAAAATCATTTTATTGTTGAGAACTATCTAGGCTAGGAATGAGACTCCAACACCTTCCATTGACTAATTTTCAGTACACACTTCATTATAGGCCTCTTTTATACTCAATTTAATATCAATTTTATGCTTAAATTCCAGGACTACCACAAAAATTCCCTCATTCCATGCTTTACTAGATGCCTCTTATATATTCGTAGCTTATTTATCGTGTAGGAACCTCTAGGACATATGGATCCAATACATGGCTTAAGCCCTAGAAAAATACATTTTATGCTTCCTCAAAATTGACCTTAACAAACTCAATGGATTCCTTTAGTGAAAGAATAAATTGGCACCAAATTTCTATGGATTATATCAAATTCATAAGAAGATTATTTGAGATGCTTTTAACTTGAATCTGCTAGAGAGAATTCTAATTCATGATGCATTTCAAGTTTCATGCTTAAAGAAGAAAATGGGTGGCCATTGTCCAGTCTAGACTGAGTTATTTGTACTCCATGAATAAGGCAAGCCTTTTCAAAATGCAGACTTGAAAAAAATCTTTACAGTCCAAACCAAGTGATATGGTACCTCAATTAATGGAAGGAATTTCTCACTGAAAACGATTTTTGGGAAATTGAATCATTCGTAAATAAACATATCTCTTTTCCCATGGTTTGATTTTATCTTACTTGAAAGTTGAGATGCACTATCAAAGATAGAGTTGGGGGAAGGTGTGGAATGGCTTTTAATGTTCTTTATAAGTTGATTGTCAAATTTAGGTGCAAGAAAAGGAGATCTCGATGTCATGGAGATCTCGATGCTAACATAGTGAAGGGATGAATTGATGCAGGAAGTCTATAGTCTAAAGGTCTTGGTCGTCTCGTCTTAAATCTACTAAAGGAAGAATTTTAGCTGGGTTTCCCCAAAGAATGGGGTTTTTCCCTGACATGTGCCTACATCTTGCGTATTCTTCTATTTTTTCATTGGCAATACTCTTGATGATAAGAAAAGATAAATTGACAGAAAAAATAATAATAAGAAAAAATCACAAGATAATGTCATGAAAAGAGAAATTGTTTAACTGCCATCTTTTTAATTTCTCTAACACATAACAACCTCCATCTCAGGGTGGATTAAATGTCATATAATCCATATCAAGTACTCATATAATCCATATCAATTACTCATATAATCCATACTCTTTAGTATATCAAAGAGCTAGAAATTGATGCTTCTTTTCCCCTAAGACCCTACAAACTCTATATTCTCCTTGAGAACCTTAGCATCTATAGCAAAATCAACAATGTTCCTACCTATTTTACAATGTCATGAATTTGAGAATTCCACCAATTTAGTGAAACTCTAAACAATTTTTTATAAAACAAATGCCTAGCTCGAAAGACTCCATGTGTGGCATTGATCACCATGGTGTTACTCTCTAGTAAATATTTTTTGGTGGACTCACCAATATAATTTATTTTGATCCATCTCCACATATTTCTCTAAATACATTGATTATGTTGGGTTGTATCTTACACAATATTTTCAGTGGCCCTGTGGTTCCATGACACACCTACATCATGTCATCCATAAAGGGCACAAATTAAATGGTTTAGTCCCTCTCATAGTACATTAACACTCTCACCCAGTCACTCATCACACCATAGACCAACATGCCTTTCCTCACTGTGCAAGTTGGCCTTTATTTTGAGAATATTAGGAGTTGGAAGGTAAGCATGACGAGGGTGTCATTTTATCAAGACGAGTCTCTCATAAGGATAAGCACTTTAATGAGAAATAAAATCACAATATTGACCACCCACTTCTTACCATTCTCACACCATAAAAAAAAAACTCTAAAAAATGCCATTCTTAAGATATCTTGTGTAGTTTCCTAATGTCATTCAAGTAGAATCTCTGAATTACTTAGGTCAGTAATGGTGCGATCATTTTTTTATTCTATTAAAGGAAATATTTATAGAAATGCACCCCATAAAAAATAAATCATCGATTCAAAATGAATGGAAATGAATGAATAAGAGGGTGTGTCGGGGAGTGCCAGCGATTGTCAAGCGTGCCAAGGGGGGGTGACAAGGCATGTTGGGGAATGCTAGGGCATGTTAATAAGTGTAATGGTGTTATAACATGTGCCATATAGTGCCAATGCATGCCAATACATTCCATGTGTTAAATCTTGACAAGATGTGCCAGGTGTATGCGAACATGTGTCAAGGAGTGCCAGACAAAAAAAGGGAACACCAAGTTAAAATGAAAATAAATGAACACATATGAGGGTTAATAATTTAGGAACTTACCTTTTCAAGAGGGGCATGCTAGGCATACCAACACTAGTGCCAATACATGCCAAGGGCCAAGTGCTAGTGTGTCTTAAGTACCAAATCGTCCTTTATTACTTCTCTCTTAATTGTGATAATTGATCTCAAATAAATTTTATCTTAAGCCATCCCAATCATTCTAGGGCATTCAAACACATGCCAATAATTGTGAAGTGCCACCAAGTTCCAAGAGCCAATACGTGTCAGGGATTTATAGGGCATGCTATGGAGTTCCAGGTTTTTTGAGGAGGGAGTGACAAGATATGCTAGATACTTCCAAGGCCTGTTAGAGTGTTGGGGAAGCATACCAAGATGTGCCAAGTGCCAATGTGTGTTAAACGTTAGCGAGTTCCAGGGAGAAATATGTCAAAATGCATGGAACTGAATGAATAAGAATGTGTGAAAAGGAGTGCCAGTGAGATCCAGGTGTGTTAAGGAGGGAGTGACACTGTATGCTAGGAAGCGCTAAGTCATGCTAGTGTGCCAGAGTGGCATGAGACCAAGATGTTCCAGGTGCCAAGATGAAGTGTTTTAGGAGAAGGGGACTTTGGGTTGGGCACAACATTGTTTTGCTAATGACTTGGTTAGGTTCCCAAGTTGCAAAAAAAGTAAGGCTATCTATGAGGGTATGCCAACTAGGGAGTGCCAAGGTGTTCCAGGGAATGTAAGGTTCCCAAGTAAGGCTAGTTGTGAGGGCATGATTGCCAAGGCATGCTTGGGAATGCTAATATGTGACAGATAATGCGAAGGCATGTCAAACATGCTAAGATGTTCCAAGTGTTAATGCATGCCAAGATGGGCAAGGGTGTGACAATGTGTGTCGGGGACGATCAAGGAAACAAATGGAGAAACAAGTTAAACTACAAGGAGATGAACACATAAGAGGGTTAATAAGTCATCAATTTACCTTTTTTGTGAGTGACATGCCACGCACAACAACACTAGGTGCGAATAGGTGCCAAGTGCCAAGTGTTAGTGCATTTCACGTGCCAAATATTTCTCTATTACTTCTCATATACTTTCCAATAATTTATCTAGAATAAATTTAATATTAAACCACGCCAAAGCATACCAAGTTTTCATGCCAATGCATGTCAGACATGCTAAGACTTTCCAAGCGCTAACATGTGCCAAGTGCCAATGTGTGTCAAGGAGTTTTATGCATGCTATGAAGTGGCAGGGCATGTTGAAAAGTCCTAATTAGAGAGTGCCAATGGATGGTGAGGAGTGTTAGGGAGTACTAGGACAACACAAGGGAGCCCTAGGTCAAAATGCATGAAAGTGATTGAATATGAGGGTGTGTCAGGGAGTGGCAATGAGTGCTAGTTTTCATGCCAAGGAGGGAGTGAGAAGGTATTCTAAGCATTCACACACCATATTTACCACTCACTTCTTACCATTCCCACACCATAAAAAAAAAACCCCTAAAAATGTCTTTCCTAAAATACCTTGTGTAGTTTCCTAATGTCACTCAAGTAGAATCTCACAATTAATTATGTTAGTAATGGTGCGTTCATTTTTTTATTCTCTTAAAGGAACTATTTCTAGACATGCACCTCATCAAACATAAATCATCGAGTGAAAATGAATGGAAATGAATGAATAAGAGGGTGTGTTGGGGGTGTCAACGAGTGTCAAGCGTGCCAAGGGGGGAGTGACAAGGCATGCTAGGGAATGCTATGGAATTTAAACAAGTTCTAGGGTGTGATAATATGTTCCAGATAGTGTCAATGAATGCCAGGCATGCCAAGATATGCCATGTGTTAAGGCATGACGAGATGTGCCGGATGTTAGGGTATGCGAACGTGTGTCAAGGAGTGTCTGGTGACAAAAGGGAACACCAAGTTAAATGCAAATAAGTGAATACATATGAGGGTTAATAATTCAAGACCTTACCTTTTCAAGAGGGGAATGCTAGGCATACCAACATTAGTGCTAATACATGCCAAGGGCCATGTTTTAGCTTGTCTTAAGTACCAAATCATCCTTTATTACTTCTCTTTTAACTGTGAATAATTGATCTCAAATAAATTTTATCTTAAACCATGCCAAGGAATTCCAAGGCATCCAAACACATGCCAATAATTTTTAAGTGCCGCTAAGTGCCAAGAGCCAATATGTTCCAGGGAGTTATAGGGAATTCTATGGAGTTCCAAGTTTTCTAAGGAGGGACTGACAAGATATGCTAGATATTTCCAAGGCATTCTAGAGTGCTAGCGAAGCATACCAGGATGTGCCAAGTGCCAACATGTGTTGAGTGTTAGCGAGTTCCAAGGAAACACAAGGGAGAAATATGTAAAAATGCATGGAAATGAATGAATAAGAGTGTGTGACATGTAGTGTAAGCAATTTCCAGGTATGCTAAGGAGGGGGTGACATGGTATGCTAGGTAGTGTTAAGTCATGCTAGTGGGCCAGAGTGGCATGTGACCAAGATGTGCCAGGTGCCAAGGTGTGCCAACACATGCTAGGAAGTGTTAGGTAGTCCTAGGGACACACAAGGGAGCACTAGGTGAAAATAATGCATTGAAATGAACAATTAAGAGATTGTGATAGGAACTGCCAGTGAGTTCCAGGTGAGCTAAGGAGGGAGTGAAAAGGTATGCTAGGAAGTGCTAAGCTATGCTAGAGGTTAGGGAAACATGCCACGATGTGCCAAGTGCTAGGGTGTGCCAATGCATGTGCTAATTATATGTGTGAAATAGTGCCAAGATATGCCAATACATGCCAGGTGCTAAGGATGTGTAGGGTGCCAAGGTATGTCAATTGTGTCAAGAAGTGTCAAGGCAACAAAAGGAAAAACCAAGCTAAAATGAAAGGAAATGAACACATAAGAGGTTTAATAAGTCGGGACTTTATCTTTTTCAAAAGGGGCATGCTAGGCACACTAATAATAGGTCCCAATACATTTCAAGTGGCATTGTGTGCCAAGTGCTAATGTATGTCAATGCATGCAAACAAGGTGTTACATGGCATGCTAGGGACTAAATGCACGCTAACACATGCTAGGAGAGTTCTATGTTGTGCTAGCACATGCCACCATGTTCTTGGGCGTCAATGTCATGACAATATGTTCTAGGTACAAAGATGTTCCAAGACATGCAAGGTGCCAAGAAATGTTAGTGTTTGCCAAAGCATTAATTTTAGGTGTGCCCAAATTATTGAGGAGTGTTAGGTATTTCTAATTAATAGAATTGACATAGTTTGATTAAGTATTAAATAGTATATTTCCTACACACACTAGTGGAACTTTATCTAAAGGGAATTTGCTAGATAATAATGTTAATAGATATGAATCATGTGTTGACTGATAGAAAAACTCTATTCGACTAGTCATTAATTGAGGGAAATGATACACACTAATTAGTTCTTAAAAAATTGACTAACTCTAACCACTATGGCATTGGATATATTATAAAAAAGACTCCACAATAATGGCCTTAAATCGTTATCTTTTGACAAAAAATATATTTTCAGGAACATAGCGTCATCAAAAACTCATTGGAATGATCAATTATGACGAACATGTTTTGACCGTCACCAAAAGTAACAAAAAGAGCATTGATGAGGGTCATTAAAAGTTCGTCACTAGGAGTGTCACCAAAGAGAGAATTAGTGATGAGCCTTTAACAACCCTCACCAAAAGTGTCATTGAAAATGGCTTTGGTGACGAACCTTAAAGGGCCATCACTATATACACTTACAGCGATGCTTTTTAAGGACTGTCACCATATGTTACATTGGTGATGGACCTTAAAGGTCCGTCACAAGCATGACCCTCACCAATGTCCTTTTTTCTTGTAGTGATAGGTAGATGTGAGTACTCTGTCTCAACAACAGTGGATGAACCAGGATTTGTAGAATCGACTCGAGACAAGTTTGGTATATGTGAGGATGATGTCGCACCAGAGGTACTAATAGTACCAGTTTTGGTAGAATGATGTCGCCTTCACTGACCAGAAAATGGTTTCCAGTGGTAAAGGTGGTTTAAGTGTTATTCTACGTGAAAGACGGGGAGAGGGATGTTCTTCTTCCACGACTGATTAATTTTATGACAAAAACAAATCAACGAAATAAAAGGGTAATTCTAGGCAAAAGGTCTACCAAGTAATTGTGAACTGCATAATACCTCTTGGTGAACCACGAAGTAAGGGCGGGCAATCTCCCCGAATGTTGTGTTCGGTGTATCACAAGTTACAAGGCAGCCGACTTGGTTACCTATGGATGGATAGCAACCTAAATTTGTTCTCCCAAATATACCTGAAGGTATGTGTAGGCCCAAGTCTGTATTAGCACTATCTAATGCGAAACCACACAGTGAGAGCACCCCCTTATACTTTTTGTACTAGAAAACTACCCTATATACCTGAAGGTATGTGGATGAGCTCTGATATAGTTATGTACATGGAGTGAGGTATCACGCTCAAAATGTATCGCAGGCAAGTTAGTGACAGCTGCTATGTTTAACGACGTCGGAACACGTCTCTAGCTTAGACCTTCTAAATGTTATCGATAATGTTCCAATGATTTATTAGGTTGATTGATGAAAATTTTATGTTGATACTGTTTAAAATTTTGTCTTTGAGGTTCACCACGCGATGTAATGGAAATTCCTAAAAATCCAATCTAAATGATAAAAAATATTTTCTATTTCTATTTTTCAATGAAAATCCTAGCTACTAAGGGGAAAGAGAAATCATTTTTTGAGCAAGCAACAAGGAGCACAAACTAAATGAAGCTTTCCTAACTTGTTCCTAAGAAACACGCACAATTCACTATATGCACATGCATGTTTTTCTTTTCAACTCCCTTTAATGTGAATGAATGAAAGGAAGTTATATGCATAAATTAATCAAACAAGTGTTTTCTTATGAGAAACAAGGAATGAAGCAACAATTTCTCTTAGTAAAATGAAGAATGGAACTACAATTTTCCTACAGGAAATGAGGAATGAAACAACAATTTCCTTTTCGAAAAAAAAAATTGATGTAATGCAAAAATTAACTACTTTGAATTTTATTTTCCAATGATAAAGAAAAACACTAATGAAACATTGAACAAATTAATTTTCAAAGGAGGAAGAACAAGAAATTTTAATGGTCTCTAAGAGGTAAAGACATTTGAGAATACAACAAACAAATGGTTGAAACTGAAAGTAATGAAAATTTTTGATGGAATTTGGTTGGATGAGGGGGCAACGCAATCTCTAAGGGGAGACAGTGCATTGCAGAGCACCCCTGAATGGGAGAAAATGCACTACAGTGCACTGTATCTTGACCAACAGTGCGTTGGGCGCAGTTAGGTTTGAAAAACAAGTAGCAGAACACACTTCTAATGCAATTTGTTCATTCAAATAACTGATAACAGAAAGTAGATGCTACTGATGAAGATAAACAAAGGCAAAAACACCAGGAATGATGGGATCTCCCCAGCGGAGTCACCAATTTGTTATACATAATTTTAATCTACGGATAAATCAAATTCCCTAAGTGTGGTGTTTATCACTTAGAAAAACAGGTGAAAGATAACTACTATTTTCTCTAAAAAAAGCAGATATACAGAAATGAGAAAGAGCCTAATTTTGATTCTTTTTGCTCTCCTTCTCTCACTGTCGTTGTTGTTGTCGCTCTCAATCCAACTCAAGTCACTAGATCGATTCGTGCAAACACAAACAGAGAATAGAATACAACATACTATATACAAATATCTACTTATCTTACTCAAATCAAATCGATTAGATTTGAAATACATACATCATTCATGAATACAATGCACAAGAAATATAGACATATGTATGGGAAAATGAACAACAATCTTTATTAAAGAGTAGGAGGAGAAGATTACAACCACTAGATCGATTTGTCATCAACCTGCTCCAAATTCATTCCAGCCTCATCACATCCAACATCATCTCAGCAGCATATCAGTACTTTCACTCTCTTATAAAATGAGAATCCAACGGCATAACTTTGCACTAAATTCTTCCTCCCTAGCACTAGGATGAGTGCTCAATTTATAGGGAAACTGATGGTAGTTTCTCAATGAATGACTTTCTAATAATTGGCAAGACATGTTTCCAAGTTCAGAGGTGTTAGATGGACACTTGGATTCGAAGTATGACACCTATCGACTCTTCTAGAAGGCACTGGCCATGTGGAGATTCCTGGAACAATGAGAATTTCACTCCCATGTGAACAACACACTCTTGAATTTCGGGAAGTGCAATGCAATGCACCCTTTCATGGAGGAATTCGAACTGCAACGCAATTAGTCCCTTGCAGAGGAGCGTTGGTGAGTCAGTGGGTCATATAACATATACTTCAAACCTTAGAAATCTCACAATAGAAGCCATGAATGAAATTTTCTTCACTTAGGTCATATAGCAACTGATATTAAGGGGATGATAGACCCTATTTCATTGGTCTTGGGGATGATGTCCACTTTGACTAGGTCATGGGGGATGATGCCCAAATTGACCTATAACAGTAAATTTCTTGGTTTGAATGACTTTTATATAGTGGTGGGTGCTAAATCAATTAAGATACCTGCTCAATGTAAAATCTAGAACTTTAGTTATAGATTAGAGGAATCAACTAGAATATTTGGACCATATTGGGAAAAAAGGAATTAGAGGTGATGCGGGAGGAGATTATGCAACTTCAATTGTGGTATAATCAATTAGCCATGAGTTTTTCAATGACCATGAATCTATTAGTGGAAATTGACTATCTAAGGCACCATATTGGGGAACTTTGGCATGAACTAGAACATAGCCAATTATGCTCACTCACCTCCCACAACTAAATCATTGAAGTTAAATTTTCAGTTCTTGTTCTGAATGTATTTTTTCCTCCAAATAATTCAGGGGTGTTTCCCATGGAGGAACATTGTTCTTAGTCAAGTCAGTAGGTAATAGAGGTCAAGTTTTGTTTAATTCTAGGAATGGTTTAACATATATATAATATTCCATTATCATATATTAAGATTATATTTCAGGGCTTAAGAAGAATTGGCTCAACTTGATTGACCTCTCTCACATTTTGTAATATTTTTATATTACTATGACCAAAATTGTTAATATTCAATATAGTGTATTTACTATTACTGTTAAAACAATTATATCACAAAGAGATAAATCACTCATGGATGTTTGCATTCCTTGATCCATTTAAGGTGGTTGTAGGATTTATGTTAACTTCATAGATGGTTATATTAATTTTGTATGGGAATGATATATATCATTTATAGTGGGTATGTATTTGTGCATTTTCTATCCTGCATTATACATTAGACACTCTAAAGTTCCCTTACATCGCAAGTGCCAAGGGCAATAATGTTGGGATGTCACATATGTCCTATTAGAATATGTCTACTAATATTAGTCTACTAATATTATGTTTCGGGCATATGTGGTGGGATCAAGAACCCAACATTACTTCTTAAAATGTGCACAAATTCAATACACAGTGAAAAATATTTATATGTATGCATTTTTATCTGCAGTATGTTGATTAGTAATTGAGACAAGGCATTGCTACATAAACAACCCAAGTTCAAACCTTCACAATTGTAAAGTGTTTCTATCTATGTAAGAGAAATGATACTTACCTTCTTAAATTAATTTATGTTTATAATTAAAAAAAATTAACATGCTAAGTTTAAATAATCTACATTAAATATGTTTACTTTATAATTATTTTTTATTTTAAAATTATTTCAATTGATGAATGTTTTTTTATTAAAAAAAAAAAAGTTAGGAAATTAAATCTCATTCAACCTCTTAAAGTTACTAATATTTCGTCTGACAAATAGAAAAGAGAAAAATATGTAAAAACTCTAACAAATACATTTTTAACATTTTAATGTAAAATATTGCATCACTCGTATCGATTTGTCCACAAAATTAATGACAAAAACATACATATTTTAAAGGGTTAAATTTTACAGGTATTTACCCATATTTCCTTTATTAACCATCAAATCCCAACCCTTTTAAAACTTACATGTCACTAACAATGGTTATCTAATTTTTCAAGTCGTCAATTTGATGGGTGACTTAAAAATTTACCCATAGAAAACAAAAGAAGTTAGTGATTTTGTTGGCTCATACTCCAAGATAAGTATAAGATTATGCAACTCCCACAATGCAACACCCACAATGCAACACCCACAATACTAAGACTTTAATATGAGACATCAAGATAAGCATAGACTCATCCATAGTGGATCTTTGGACTTATTAGAAAAAGCTAGTCTCTGTCTTCAATCACACTATTTGATACTACATTACACACTTAAGCATAAAGCATGAACATTGAAGCCTGAAGTTTAAAGATTGAGACTCGCATGAAATGTCCATACCCATGGAACATTAGTATTCTATATCAAACACTAACTAAGTTTTCTTGTTTACGTGGGTGAAATAGATGTTTTTCATTTAATTTTTAGGCTTTATGTGCTTTCTTTAGTGTTGGCACACTGGTGATAGATGTGAGTTTTTATAAAATATATCTATTTATTAGTTTGATTAGAAAACAAATGTTTTTTTTTATTGGACATGGAAATATCAAATGTGTGGTTACCGAGGCTATGATACTTTATATACATTCACACTTGAATCTAAATACAATATGGCCTATGCCTTTTAGTTGTTAGCCCATTTTCTAGAAATATCTATTCTTCTTCCTCATCAAAACACTATGAATTTCTTCAAAATCCATGTTTGCATATTATTATTGCTTGAAATGTTAGAATCCTCCAAAATTCTTATTTAAAAGTGGCTTCAAAATTGTTTTATTAATTATAAGGTCCTTCTTCAGTCAAACTTGTCAAATTGAAAGCTAAGATCGATTGTTCCTCTTCAAAATACATTGTAGTTATTGGGTTGGACCAAGCTACTTGAAAACATTTCAAGAATAATTTAGCATAATTTTTAAAATCTTTGAAATTTCGTAAATATTGACTTACATAATTGCACGAAGTCATTTTGGCATTAGAAATGAACATGTTTGAATATGTTTTATCTTTTTAAAATAGTATGAAACTTATACATCTATAATATTACTTGGTTGAAGCTTATTTTATTGTCAAGCTAGAATTTAAAAAATGTTAATTTGGAAGCTCAGGGACAAATTCCCTGCTTTGGACATCCTTCCTCATCTGGAGAAGACCCTCATTTCCATTGGAAGAATTTAATTTGGTCAAGGAAAAATATATTTTTGATGTGAAAACCCACATATGCACAAAATTTCAAGTCGACCTAAAGGACAAATTAGGTCTCCAAGAAAGCATATAATTACAGGACAAGTCAACCTCATCTGGAAATCACATGAACTCATCATCTTCTTCTCTCTCCTCCTTGTATTGATTTGTATAAGTCAGAAGCAGGGTAACCGAGTTCACATGTGTGAAAGGATAGAGGCTTATGTGAAATTTTGCGTTGACTTTTTTGTTGGAAGAGTTTGACTAGTCATTGATCAAGTTTGACTTCACATTTTGACCTCCTTTGACTTGCAAAAATTTTATTTTGGGAGGCCGCATTATTTAGCAAAGAGACCGAGGTTTTCTAGATAGTTTGACTTCCTTTGATTGTAGGCTTGATTATAATTTCTCTCTCCTTTGACCGAGTAGTTTTGGAGTTGTTTTGACTTGACTTTGACCAAAAAAGGAGGTTGAATATTTTTAACTTTCACTGAGCTCATTTGGAGGTCTTTTGACCGTTGATTTGTGACTTATTATGGCATCTTTAACTGTTGTTGACTTTGACCATATTTGACTTTTTGGCTCATCTCTTGGATTTTGGATATCGGTTGATTGGAAAGTCAAATTTTTTGACCTTTGACTCTTGGTTGATGAATTGGATCATTTTATCTCTCTACTGAACATTTTATGACAATCTAATAAGAAGAAGAATTAGAAAGGGTTTTCCCTCTTGTGGTGTTTTTCCCTAGTCTTTAACCAAACTTGATGTCTCTTATTATAGCTCTTGATTGTCTTCTACTATCATTAAATTTACCGTTCTATCTACAATTATTATTTATCGTTGGAAGATTAAAGTTGATTAGTAATTGAAGAAATATTGGGCTAAATTTATTGTAACAAAGAACAATGGAAAATTAACAAAAAAATTACTAGGTCACAAAACAAAAAACACATACTAAAAAAATGTTTTTGCATTCACAACCAAAAAATAACAAAACACACACACACACACACACACACACATATATATGATATTTAAATGATGGGTAAAAATAACAATCAAACCTCATGAGAATGGAGATTTTAAAATGGGAACCCCTCATAAAAAAAATTCTTGACACGTAGGAGTGCCCGTCAAATTTAGACCCTGCCCATTTTACTCAAACCATAATGAAATGTATTTTATATTTACTTTGGGAAATGTAAATGAAGTTGAATTCATGGGATAATTTAGTTTATAATGACTCATTTGGATATGGTAATGAAACAAAAATATATCAAGTGAATTGAATATTTCCTTAATAAGGAATGAATCGCATTTCATCTTCATATTATGTATGTAAATGAACGTAATATAAAATATCAATAATTATTATTAGGCTATATGTGTTTTAATAAATCAGTAGTGTTAGTATGAATCTTTCATCGTAAAAGACCACTTTAGCTATGCATAACAAATAGCCCTAACATCAATTATGGCTGCCAAATATCTTTAAATCTGCAATTAGGTGATCCAAATAATGCTCCACAAATCCAGATCTAAGCATAAAAGACATTAAGCAGATAAAGTAAAATGTGGCTCCATGCATCCAATAGACAAGACAAGAACAATGTATTTGAAAGAATTTTTATATTATATTAAAAAGGGGGCACCTGAGAGGAAAACAAGAAAGGTATTTTCCGGTTCTCCTCAATGGGATCGGTTCTTGAAAGTCCCCAGCATTTCAGATATAAAATTCCTCTCTCTTGTTGTTGTAGAAAACCCAGACAAACATAGAACTCAATGGGAGCTCACAAGGCAAAAATGGAGAATGTGACCTAGTATAGATCCAGAGTGGTCTAATGCAATGGAGGTGACTAATGAATGGGGAAAACCCTTCTATTTATACCAAAATATTAGGGCGGTCTAGAACTTGGTGCACGAATAAAATATTATTAATCGAATTCTAGAACCACCCTTTAGGAATATTTTATTATATTTGTTGGAGGGAAAAGGATTTTTGACTTGGGTCACTTCCTTTATTTATAAATAATAAATAAATAAATGATTTATTTATCATTTTAGGGAAATGATGGGAATATAATTAAACAAATAATGGTTTATTTAATTGTTTATGGATGATTTAGTCAAATTTAACTAAGAATATTATTTAAATAATGGTTTAAATAACTTATTCTCAGGAAATAATTAAATAAATAAGGATTTATTTAATTAATTTCCTTGTTTTGGGTTAAACATGACCGGGAAATATAAATAAATAAGTTATTTCACATGGTGAAAGCAATTTTACTTAGGGTAAAATTGGTCTTACATGGTGTACTTGGGTTCATCTAATAATAATAGGTTAGATGACCAAAAAATGGTGTAACAAGTAGAGGTTTATATTAACTTCCTATCTATTAAGCGTTAAGAAGGATCAAATATATTAAGATGCAAACCTCATTTTGAGTGCAAAATTTGAGGAAAAATTTGCACCTCTAGAAATTTGATTCTTGTAGGTGCTTGATAGATCCCAAGTTAAGATGAATTTATGTTGGTTCTTAATAATATAATTTATATTTATATAAATTTCTTTTCTTTTCTTTTTCTACGTGTTTCTCCGAGATTAGTGACTTCTACGTCCATAGGATATTTGTACCAAGTAGAACTACTTGAAAGGATCACATCATGCCATATCAACCACAGAGGTTGACCCCGAGGGTTTTGAGAGAATTGAACAGACAACTTCTCAATGTCAGAGGTGTTTTACTAGCAGGGATTCGACCAACTAAGCTAACCCTCGAGGCTATAATTTTTTTCTATATATAAAGATATTCTTATTTTTTATTTTATTAAAACCTTGATGATACATTTTTTTCAGTAAGAAAAATACAGCATACTTTCATTATCAAAATTTAGTTACATATTCCAAATACTATTTAACCCCCTTACATCTTTGTTCCCCACATTTTTCCCTTCAAAAATATATCTTATGTCATTTATACAACTTAGTCATGTATTAATTCAAATGATTTTTTTATCTATCTTATTTTATCTTCATAAAAAATTCAAACCATGTTTGATCCTAATAAAATGATCTAAAATATATTCACATGAAAACAAAGAGAAACTTTTAAAAGCATCATATATATCCTACCGAAGACTGAGAAAAATTACCTTGATCAAGCCTTATAGAAATATACTTCCCTATCTTTGAAAATTACCATTGTCAAAAGAAGAGAAACTGATCATACCTAACTTTCCACAACAACCTTGCTTAGATAAAATATCTTCCACATGGTTCTGCTCCCTGAAAATGTGAATGAGAAGGATATTCTCTGAGAATTATTAATAATAACTCTAATCTGATGCATCCAATGAGTAAGAAATGATAGATCGAAATTAGACCTCATTTGAACCCAACCAATAATCAATTTTGAGTCAGCAAACACATATAACTCTCCAATATCAAGCCATTTTGCACAAATCAAGACTCCCCAAAGAGAAATAACTTGGGTTCTATTATTAGAACTAGCACCACTATGGAAATCAAAATGGCTGAACATACCTGACTTTATCACAATATACACCTCGTTGTCATAGACGCTAATTTTGAAAGCCCCATCAAAGAAACCTGCTGCAGGAAAAACTCCAAGGAATTGTTGCCCCGTGATCTAGTGTATGTTAGATCACCAGAGAGACAAAAGAACAGTCAAGAAGATATTTAAGATTCCAAATCCCTCATGATATACAAGAAGTCATGCAATTTCTCTAATACTATGAAGAAGAAGAAGCTACCTTGCCTCCTCACAAGTCGGTGACGGATCTTGAGTTCAATGTAGATCTGTTGCGCTTCCACATGAGCGATCTATCCAATCTACTCCTGATCTCAATACCTGCACACAATCACAACCATACAAAGACAACAAGGGTTATTCCTCGAAATATTTTTAGGTAAAGGATAACATAAAACGATTACAAGATACAATCATATACAGGAAGGAACATAGATCTTCACTAATATAAAAAATATCACATCAATACCTTACTTCCAGCTTCTCTTCTCCATGATTCGGCAGAGTTTCCCCATTATATAAGAGTATGAAGAGAACTCTCTTTTGAACATGATACCTCACAAGCTCTCAAGACAATGGAAATATAGCAATGGGGTGCTGAGATCTAAGCAACATCATGGCTCTCCAAAATTCACTCTCTCTGAAACTAGCCTGACCCTCTCAAATGATCTAGTATAAATAGTTGAATGACAGGTCTCTGGAGGATGAATGTAGACGCTCAAGATGAGGATAAGTTAAGGAAACTTCTAGTGGATAATTCCAAGCCAACTTGAATCAGTGAGTAATCAAGCTCATCTCCTACAGAATGGGAAACTCTAGAAACATTTTTCACAATTATGAGCTTTTTCTCAATTATCTCAATTATGAAATAATTATTATCTCATAACTATAATATTTTGGCACAATAATTATGATAAATTTCTAAATTATATAATTTCACCCTTTTATCAAGGGATAAATCTCACATAAGTAAAATAAAAGGTGAAAAGGGAATGTAGTGGAAAATAGGTTTATAACAGATGCCCCCTAATGTATGAGATCAGAATGAGTAGTTGATGGTCGAAATACATTTTAAGGAAGATTGGAGGTCTCAGTGGCAGTGGGGAAATAAAGCCAGGATCACAGATCGAAAAACACTAAAGTAGAGATCTCAACTATGAAGATAACATCCCTGAGGCAGGCATATACCCATGCTCGGTCATAAGAAAATATTTTACATGACCGCCAAACATACACTGCAAATCCATGATATAAATGACTAAGACATTGATATGATATGGGTCGCTAACTTTTTTTTCTATGCAAGCACCTCCCACTCAATTAAAACAAATTAAGGACCTTTCTTATACATGCATGTGCAGAATTGAATTCTTGATTCAGGTGTACGTGTTTTAACCAGTTTAATGTTTTATGTGTGAGAAATTAAGCATTTTTTTAAGTTGATTAAAATCATGTACAACAACCATAAATTGCATAAAATTAACCAACAACACATAAAAACAAACATAATAAAGGAGTTCACCCTCAACACTTGGGCTACGTCTCCTTGAGCCTTCGTCAATGGACTTGGCTCTTTGGGATTAAGATGGTCAATTTCTTTTACAAGTTTATTCTCAACTCCAATGGTTTTTTGTACTGTACCAATGGGTTTAGAATACCAAAATACCCTTGGATTGACTACTCAATCTCTGGAAATGGACCTAGGTTCCCTTGGGCTTGACCTCTTCGGTCGGTGTCCTTGAGCTTCCCTAATCTTCTCTGTGGAAAAAAATCTCCTAGAAGTCCTATTCTACTCCTGAAACATGTTATACTATCTTCATCACTTATAAATCATCCAAAATAAGTTGTTCATTTGCTCAAAATGAACTTAGGCTCCCCGTTCTATGCCTCCAACACCTGGTGGCACTAGGCTCCCTGAAACTTCATTGTGGCTTCTTCGGCTTTATAAGTCTCAAAATGCTTCTTAAAACCCCATAATTGGATTCAAAAAGTTCAATATAGTCAGAAATAACTATTGGTTTCCTAAAAATGGCCTCTGGTTTCCCTGGCTAGGCCTCATTCTCCTACTGGCTCCTAGTCGCCCTAGTGGCCCTTGGAACTTCTCTAAAGAAAAATCATGCTTAGAAGTCCTCAGATGGATCTACAAACCTTACCAATAGCTCTAGAATTCTTGAATTTGTTAAGAATGACTCTTCATTAACTCAGAATGATCTAAAATTGAGCCTTCTACACTTTTTCCCAATATCTCCTAGGAAAAATCCACTAAATGTGGAGAACTCTAGTTAACTGGAATTAAATTAGGGCTGACCACCAAATTTGGCATGCCCTTATCCACTCTGCCAATAAAGTCATGCATTAAAATTTATGGTTAGGGCGGTGGCGACATGCGCACCCCCAACCGTTAAGAGGCTTAACAGTTAGCAGAAGCAGCGAAATACAATATCGGAGGTTCATTACATACATACGCGAAGAAACCAACATCGGATCCCTTTTACAGGACTTCGCAATATCAAACAAATTTGCAATCATAATATAAGGTACATCACAGATCAAGAGACATACAATCTCACAGATCGCACATCGCGGAACTCATCACACTTCGCAAGTTTAACTTTATACCATTAAACCTTATTCCTTGCAAACTACAAAGTCGCTTCTTGTGCACTACGATCTCCACCGTAGTTTTGTTCCTTGATCCGACGATACTCATTATCTCTCCACCTTCTCACTTCGCATCGCAGGTTAAACAATTTAACTTTGAGACACTCTTTTAATGGTAAACTTTGTTCTTGTGCGATGTGCGATGTTTCTCCACTGCGATGAGATCTCTCTCGTTGATCTCACGCTGCTACTTCTGCGATCTAATCACCATCGTTTAGCCCTCGTTGTTGACTGGATCATAGCTGTTTGTTCCACCTGCAACATTTCCGCGGCTGTGCAATCCCCGATTCTATATGCAAAGTTCAAGACTCCATGATAGCCACTAATTCGGATCCCACTCTACTGGTTGATCTGGTTCTGAACCTATTTTTGAAAGCAAACAACATGCCATAACTCAATCATACGAACTCAGAATTTTATGAAACGAGTTGCGTTGGAATCTTGGTGACGAGCTCTACCCTCTCATCTTGGTTTGAAGCATTTTTTATCACTTTAAAATTTTATCTAATCCTTAGGACCTGATCCCAATCTGATCACTCCTTCCCACTAACGGGCTTTTGGACCCATAAAAGCTGATGATTATCTACCTTGAGCTTCAACACATTGTTGCTTTCAAGTTATATCAACTGATTTTTTTTTACAAGTCTCTTTGGAAATCACCCTGACATTCCTTGCACCACAAAGGGCTATTTCTCTTGACCACTGCTCTCTGATTGTTGCTGACCCACTTCAGCATTGTTGGCTACTGTAAATTGATGCATACCCTATTGTACCATTGTTCTCTCTATGTGCTTGGAAAACTGTTAGCCTTCCCACTGAGAATGAAGTCCCTCTTGCAACAAAGACATACAAGCTTCTTCTTGGAAATCCTCTTATCCAAATTAAGCTTGCAATATGAGTGAACTCTTGGTGTCAACACAAGAAACCAACTTGTTCTGCAATGGCTGCAAATCACTTTGCATATTTTCCACTTCTCACTGAATGGACCAAAACTTCCTACAACATCTTTTCACAAGAGCACACGATCAATCTTGAAAAGAAAATCTTATGCAAGAATTGAAATGAATACCACCTCTTTTTTCTTCTTCAAAGCATTGATTTTCACCTTACTATAACATCACATACATGGTGATCCTCTTGCACATTAGCGTATCCATTTATCGACACACAATCGACAAACACCCTCGACTAAAACATAAGTCGTGCAACATGCAACATCAACAACAAGTCGCCATGAAATGTGCAATACAATCAACACAAGTTGATATACAACATGATACATATTGACAACACTCGTGCATGTATCTATGTATAATGAACCTATTTACAAGTTCGCCATTTACACATACAAACTCATGCATATGTACACTTTCAACTCTTCCTTTCAAGTACAAACAAGTACATAATCCAAAAACATGTGGGTGACTATAAGAGATGAATTGAATGATATTGTTGCAACATAAGTGAGTAACATACCCATATTTTACACCTCCACGGTGAAATTGTGCAACAAAGAGAAATACCTTCAACCAAACGACATTCACATGCAATCTTTCATCATACAAATTGTGATAATCTGCTGCAGCTTGTCATAATTTCAATATAAATTCAGGCATACATTAGGTTGAAATTTGCATCTATGTACAAAGTAAATGCATGCTTTAATTGGTCAAGAAATCGAGCCATTTCTTGCCAACCCACTTCAATGGCGATTTTTCCTGCTGAACATCCTCTTCTTGTGAATCATCTTGACTCACATCAATGATGGAATCTCCTGTTCCATTCTCTCCAATATTTTTCTCCACTTGCTTCAAATGCTTTGGATGAGTTGTTGGATGCAATGTCCAACATTGGGAAATGAGATGTCCCTTCTTATGGAAATGAGTGCAAATATTTTGCATCTTCTCTTCAAGTCGCCTTTTCTTTGATTGTTTCTTGTATGCTATCATTCTCTTCTAGCATCTTGAAACTTGATGGTTATACAAACCACAATATGAACAACAACTTTTTCTCCCATTCATGAATGAAGATTTTTCTTGCTTAACATAATCATAAAAAATAATATTATAAGAATAATTATAACTTGAATGTTGCTTTGAATTTCCATCTTCATCACCTTCTTGAAAAGATGAACTTGAAGAGGTTCTAACTCTCTTTTGAATACCAACAACAATGTTCATTCCTTATAGCTGTCACAACTCTCTTGTTCTCCATAAGCTGCATGTTTACAAACATCTTGCTGTAGCATGGGTTTCAAACAATTGCATTCATCTTGATTACAAAATTTTCATGTTTGATGGCTTGCACCTGCAACAAAATTCCTTCTTGGAACTGTGTCAAGTGCCTTCATGGTTTTATAACTTTCTCCATAAAGTTGTCCATAGCCAAGACCCAAATACTTAGGCCTTTTCTCAACCATAATTGGCTCAATTATGCCTTATGCATTCTTGCCTAATCCTTGACCTTCATAGCCCATTTTCATCATCAATTTGGACCCTATGTCTCTAGTGTGTTTTTCAAAAAAACATACACATTTATCTTGAGAGGAAATTGAAGACAAACTTGAATTATTTACCTCTTCTTCAAGCATATGCTTGGCTAAGGCTTCTTTGGCATCATGGAGCTGAATCTCCATCTCATGCATCTTTTGAAGAAGTTATTGCTTCTATTTCTTCATAGCAACCAATTTCTCTTGAAGTTTATTGCTCTCCCTTACATCTTCATACAACTGTTGCACCATATCTTTCATGATGTGAAAGTCCTGCTTCATATCTTTATCAAAGGGTCTTACAAAGGAGGAGGATTTAGAAACATCACTTGATGAAGTTTTCATCACTATGTAAATGAATTAAATAAATTCAAAAACAATTCACAAAATCTTCAAAAACAATTGAAAAAGCTTCAAAAACAAATTGGCTATAGAGTCAAGCTCTTCTCTGCATCTTGTATCTCTTCTTCAAGTAGCCTCTTTTGCAAACAATCCCTCTTGTGCTTCAAGGGTTTCCTTAAGGTCCTTTGGGTAAGGAGGATGCGTTCAGCCTTCTTCCTTCTTGTCCTCTTCTGGACTTAGCTAGCAGTAGCTCCCCTTCACCTCTATCAAACTCAAACTTGTAAGCATCAGTCAATTTGCAAAAAGTTAAATTCTTTGCATTGTTAAACACCCTTCAAGTCAAACAAGCAAGCAAGCAACCTAGTGCTCTGATACCAATCTAATCTGATATGGGTGGCTAACTTGTTTTTCTATGCAAGAACCTCCAACTCAAGTAAAACAATTTAAGGATCTTGATTATACATGCATGTGCGGAATTGAATTATTGATTCAGGTGTATTTGTTTTAACTGGTTTAAGGATTTACGTGTGAGCAATTAAAAATTTGTTTAAGCTTATTAAAATCATGTACATCAACCATAAATTGCAGCAAATTAACCAACAACACATAACCGCAAACATAATAAATGAGTTAACCCTCAACACTTGGGCTATGTCTCCTTGAGCCTCCGTCAATGGACTTGGCTCTTTGGGATTAAGATGGTCAATTTATTTTACAAGCTGATGCTCAATTCCAATGGTTGTTTGAATTGTCCCAATGGGTTTAGAATACCAAAATACCCTTGGCTTGACTACTCAATCTCTGGAAATGGACCTAGGCTCCCTTGGGCTTGACCTCTTCGGTCGATGTCCTTGAGCTTCCTTGAGCTTCTTTGTGGCACAAACTCTCCTATAAGTCCTATTCTGCTCCTAAAACATGTTCTACTATCTCCAACACATATAAATCATCCAAAATAGGTTTTTCATTCGCTCAGAATGAACTCAACTTAGGCTCCCCGTTCTATGCCTCCAACACATGGTGGCACTAGGCTCCCTGAAACTTCCCTGTGGCTTATTTGGTTCTATAAGTATCCAAATGCTTATAAAAACACCATAATTGGATTCATAAAATTCAAGATAGTCAAAAATTACTATTGGTTTCCTGAGAATGGCCTTTGGCTGCCCTGGCTAGGCCTCATTCTCCTGCAGGCTCCTGGTGGCCCTCGTGGCCCTTTGAATTTCTCTGAAGCAAACTCACACTCAAAATTCCTCAAATGGCTCTGCAAACCTTACCAATGGATCTAGAATGCTCGAATTAGTCAATAATGACTCTTCATTCACTCAAAATGGTCTAAAATTGAGCCTTCTACACTTTTTTCCAATATCTCCTAGGAAAACTCCACTAAATGTGGAGAACTCCAGTTAACTGGAGTTAAATTACGGCTGACCACCAAAATTTGTGCTCCCTTATCTTCTCCGCCAATAAATCCCTACATTAAAAGTTATGGTTAGGGCGGTGGCCACATGTACACCCCCAACCATAAAGAGGCTTGACAATTAGCAAAAACAATGGAATATAATATCAGAGTTTCATTACATACATACGTGAAGCAACCAACATTGGATCCTTTTTACAGGACTTCGCAATATCAAACAAATTCGCAACCATAATACAAGGTACATCGCAGATCAGGAGACATACAATCTTGCAAATAGCACATCATGGAACTCATCACACTTCGCAAGTTTAACTTTATACCATTAAACCTTATTCCTTGCGAACTACGAAATTTCTTCCCGTGCGCTACGATCTCCACTGTAGTTTTGATCCTTGATCCGACGATCCTCATTATCTCTCCACCTCCTCACTTCACATCACAGGTTAAATAATTTAACTTTGCGAAACTCTTTTAATGATAAACTTTGTTATTGTGCGATGTGTGATTTTTCTCCACTGCGATGAGATCTCTCTCGTTGATCTCCCACTGCTGCTTTTGTGATCTAATCATCACCGTTCAGCCCTCGCTGTTGACTGGATCACAGTTTTCCATTCCACCTGCAACATTTCCGCGGCTGTGAAATCCCTGATTCTATATGCAGAGTTCAAGACTCCATCACAACCACTAATTCGGATCCCACTCTGTTGTTCGATCCGGTTCTGAACCTGTTTTGGAAAGCGAACAACAAGCCATAACTCAATCATACGAACTCAGAATTTGATTAAATGAGTTGCATTGGAATCCTAGTGACGAGCTCTATGCTCTCGTCTTGGTTTGAAGAATTTTTTACCACTTTAAAATTTTATCTAATCCTTAGGCCTTGATCCCAATCTGATCAGACATGGCCACAACAGACATGCATGGTGGATCCATGTGACTCAATGGAAAGAGCATAACCACTAAAAACAATTGCGGATCTATGTGACTCAATGGAAATAGCATAGCCGCTAAAACAAATCGTGGATCTACGTCACAGTATACATCAGTGGGAATATGGACACATGACAGACAGAGGAGTGTCCTTGATAGCCCTCAAAGTACATAAATGATACATAAATCCAGTGCAACTTGGGAAGGGTGGAATATAAGAGTGGGATGGCCTAATCCAGGGTCTTTGACATAACCCCGATGGTACGAATCTATGCATGCGAATAGATGATTTGAAGTCGAGAAATGGTATAAATCTCCTTATTACTAGCCAATGAGGTAAACCAGTAATAAACGCGAGGTAATTCACATATGAGGAATATGGACCCCAAGGTACCTAGTACATTCCACTAAGTGTGAATGAATTAGTTGATGTCAAACACCAGTGAACTCGAACAATCAGGAGCCAATGATGTAAACCCACTTTCGATTACGAGGAAGCCTGCTGCTGAGGACTATAAGCTCCAAGGTACTATTGGTTCCTAGATCAAACTCCTGGATAATGAGCCAGAGTCGACAAGAGAATATACGTTGAAGGAAGGCGTTAATGTATCCCCCATAAATCAACATGGAATAGACCATGATGATGTGATGTATGGATGAATTCATGACGCGCTGAAGTACAACTGAAATAGAGATGACCAACTCAAAAAGGTCAACATGCTACAGTAGATGGCCGACACAGGCTAAGACTTCCCTTGAACACATAACGACACGACACAAGAGTGACCTGTGTTGAGATTCAACAAGATGATGAGCTTAGTGAAAAGAGTCGCCTTCACTAAGTGGGACCGCAGGCTATTTTTGGCGCAAAGTCTATTTTTAGACTATGTCTATTTTTAGACATGCCGATCATATTCTATGAGTTGCAGGATTTTATTTGTGGATGGTTGGTCAAGTTGGAAAAATAGATGGACTTATATTTTTAGAAATATTGGGCGGAGTGTATTTTTAGACTACCAGTCTAAAAATAGATATGTCAGATATTATTAGCTCTTAATAATATTTGGACTCTAAACATTATCTTATTCTCTTGGAGCACTTCAATTCAATGCACAGATGTGGCACAACAGCTGAAAGAAGGAATTACGCTATTCCTGAGGTTTTACTGGAGCTATTGCATGGAGGACTTCAGTTAGAACTCAAGTGGCAGAGTTTGGTGGAGTTGGAGAAGTAGTTGGTGGAGTTGTATTTAGTTTAACTCAGTTAGACTCAGTGGAGCTAGTTGTATCTAGTCTAACTGATTGATACACTAGTGAGAGTGGAGTGAATTAATTATTTAATTAATTCACTAAATAATAACTCATTAATCAACTGAAGAATACATTAGTTAACTACAGTACATGGCAGTTTCAGTGGAGACCAGTGGAGAGATAGGTGAAAGGGAAAAATAGACTATCAATTGTGACTATAGTGATTCATTGATTGCATCCAACACTCAGTGGAGATGCCAATGAGGATTGTGTGAGAAAGGCTGAAGTAATTCAAACTCATTCAAAGCCATTCTTCAGCAGGGATTGCACAGTAGAGGCAGGCTAGTAGGTGGCAAAGATCGGTGCATGCATTTGCAAGATCGGGCTTGATTAGTGTGTAGCAATTGTATTGTACTGACAGCTTGATATGATCAGCTTTGTATGAGGATTGTTACATGATCTCTATGACATATATTGTATACATATAGTTTGGGTTTTCGGCTTCAGGCTTTCTCGTTAAACAACTGTGTTAATGTGTGTGAATTTTTATTGTTTCATGTGTGCATTGCAATCTTGATTTAATTTCCGCAAATGACCAATGGTGGAATAGATTTTGTATTTTGCATGAAGTTAAAATAGTGAGAGATCAGGATAATATTAGACATATAACACATAAGTTATATAATTTCTACATGGTATCAGAGAAGTTGATCATTGGAGGAGATTGCAATTATTGAAGCGGTTGAGTTTTGTGCTGGTGGAATTCGAATTTGTTGCAGTGTTTTCTCGGTGTCGAAGTTGAGCATTCATTGAAATGTCTTTCAACAGATTGTGATTGGAGTATGCCCTTGATGGGAGCTCGAATTACATATCATGGAAGGACAGGATGGAGGCAATTTTGGATGATAATGGGTGGAAGGAGTTCATAGATGCTGATATTCCGAAGCCTTATTCTAGCGATGCAGCTGCACTTGATGCATGGCAAAAGAAGGTAGCAAAGTGTCGAAGGATTATGTTGGAAGGTGTGAAGGACCACACTGTGTCTAGCCTTCACGGGAAATCCACTCCATTCTTAATGTGGAAGGCTTTGACAGACTTGTTCCAAAGCAGAAGTGACCAAAGGAAGTTGGCGCTTAAAGACAAGCTCAAAAAAATAAAAATGGAGAAAGGCGACAGTATTCCAAAATACCTCATGAAGTTTGTCCACTGCAAGGATGAGCTGGGAAGTGTGGGGGTTATTTTTGATGAATAATACTTTAGGAGCTTGGCTCTCCTTGGGCTTCCGAAGAGTTGGCATAGCTACGAAGACTCTGTCAATGGACGAGAGAAACTGCCAGGATGGGAGCGACTTTGGTTGGATCTTGTGCAGGAGGAGATAAGGCGGGGTACCAGGGATGGATCTTCATTGAAGAATGAAGATGAAGAAAATTGCGCTTTGGCTACCAAAGCTCGGAAAATAAAAGGGAAGAAATCTTCCAAATCCGAACCTAAAGGCAAGAAGCAGGATTTGTCCAAGGTGAAGTATTTTCACTGTCACTAGCACGGGCATTTCGCCACTAATTGCCCATAGAAGAAGAAGAATAAGCAGGTTGCTGGATCTGCAGCTGGAGAGGCCTTAGCCTTGCAGTTTGAGCTGGATTTTTCTTTGATCGCATGCTTGGTTTCAAGTGTGATGGGATCGGTGTGGTTTATTGAAAGTGGTGTGTCTTTCCATATGACCATAGATAAAGATTTGTTTAGTGATCTGGAGGAAAAGGATCTTGGAGTGCACATCAAGATGGGCGAAGATGGTAGATACAGTGCAACTAGTATCGGGACCATTTCCGTTGAGAGGGAGTCCAATAAACCTTTCATCTTGAAGGATGTCATGCATGTTCCAGGATTGAAAAAGAATCTGATCTCCGTGGCAATGTTGGAAGACAAGGGTTATGATTTTTTTTTTAGTGAGGGAAAAGCTTTCCTGCGCCATAAAACAACTGGTCAAACCAGGAGGATAGGGATTTGAGTTAAGAATCTTTATCAATTGCAGGTATATGGCTGAGCAGCAATGGCAGGCAAAGCAGAAGGAGTGGTGAGCCGACATGAGGGAAAATTGTGGCACAGGAGATTGGGCCATCTTCACCATGGCGCTTTGAAAATTTTGCAGCAGATTTCTACTGAGCTTCCCAAAGGTACACTTGCGTAGTCAGATCAGTGCAAGGGATGTACTTTGGGAAAATTTGTGAAGACCACTTTTCATGAGAAGGATAGTTTTGCTTGGGCGATCCTTAAGATAATTCACACAGACGTGTGTGGACCTTTCTCAGTTGCTTCAACATGAAAGCCCAGGTATTATGTGATATTTTTTGATGACTTTTCTCGTAAGTGTTGGATCTTCTTCATGCAGAAGAAGAGTGAGACATACTCAAAGTTCTGTGAGTTCAAGGCGTTGGTTGAGAAAGAGTCGGGGAAGCAAGTGAAATCTCTCTGGAGCGATAATGGTGGTGAATACATCTCTGGCGAATTCAAAGACTTCTGTAACAAAGAAGGAATTCGAAGAGAACTCATAGTGCCTCATAACCCACAGCAGAATGGGGTCACAGAGAGGAAGAACAGAACGATCGTGGGTTCTGCACAAGCGATGTTGCATGATCAGGGCCTTCCCATACACTTGTGGGCTGAGGCATGTAACACTGCGCTTTATGTGAAAAATTGTTGTCCTCATAGAGTACTTGGCATGAGTACACCCGAAGAGGCATTTTCTGGTAAGAGGCCTGATATTTCTCATTTGAAGATTTTTGGCTCACCTTTTTACATTCATGTGACAAAGGATGCCAGGAAGAAGCTGGAGCCGACCGCAGAGGTTGGGATATTTGTGGGGTACACAGAAACACCCCACAATTATCGTGTGTATTTTCCAGACAGTCGGATGACTGTCATGCGACGGGATATCAAATTTCATGGGGAGAAAGCCATGAAGTTGTCGCTTGAGAGGGAGCTACACTTGCATGCAGAGGAGGAGCTACTTGTTCCTAAAGATGAGCCTCAAAATTTGGATCAACCACAAGAGGAGGTTCATGGAGTGGATGAAACCACTCATGTAGCGCCAAACATCAGAGGGCAGAAGTGCACTACAAAAGCTGAGCGACTGAATCTTGATGTAGTGCAGAATGTAGGAGTTCCTACATCACAGCATAGACAGAGACAGTCACCTAACTGATTTACTGGATACATGGCTCTGAGGAGCAAGTGTATCGTGACGGAGCCATCCTCTTTCGAGGAAGCTGTGGAGGATCCCGCATGGGTAGATGCCATGGTGGAAGAGTATGATTCGATTGTCAGAAACAGTGCATGGGAGATTGTCCCAAGGCCAGAAGGGAAATCAGTGGTAGGTTCGAGATGGATCTACAAAGTGAAGCAAGCTACTGATGAGAGTGTTGAGAAGTATAAGGCAAGATGTGTTGCCTGGGGCTTCTCACAGATCGAGGGGATCGATTATGAAGAAACCTTTGCACCTGTCGCAAGGTATTCTTCCATACGGACCATCCTTGCTCTCTTAGCGTAGATGGGTTGGCAGATTCATCAGATGGATGTGAAGATTGCGTTCCTCAATGAAATCATTGAGGAGGATGTGTACATTGAGCAGCCTGAAGAATTCAAAATCTTCAACAGCGAGTCGCATGTGTGCAGGCTCAAAAGATCATTGTATGGGCTGAAACAAGCACCTCGTGCTTGGTAAACATGGATAGACAGTTATTTCACCAGACTTGGTTTCACCAAGAGTGAGGCGGATCCAAACCTATACCAGATTGTGGTGGAGGGTAAGCTTTTGATCATTGTGCTTTATGTAGATGATTTAATACTAACAGGTGATGAACTGTTGATACACTCATGCAAGGTAGATCTTGCAAAGGAGTTCGAGATGAAGGACTTGGGCCTCCTTCATTATTTCCTGGGATTGGAAATTTGGCAGCAGAAAGATGAACTGTTTGTGTCTCAAGGCAAGTATGCCTGGGAGATACTGGAGAAGTTTCAAATGCAAGGCTGCAAGCCTATCGACACTCCTCTTCTTGGTGGTTGGAGGGAAGAGGATGCTACATTGGCAGAGGTAGTGGATGCCACTGTTTATCGACAGTTGGTTGGTTCGCTCATGTATTTAGTCAATACATGACCAGACATATGCTATGCTGTGAACCAGCTTTCATAAGCGATGGTGAAGCCTACCAAGCTCTTTTGGAAGGCAGGCAAGCATGTCCTGAGGTATCTCAGGGGCACATCTGGATATGGATTTTGGTACAGACAGTCGGATGAGGTGAAGCTGAATGGCTTCACGGATGCAGATTGGGAAGGAAGCCTAACGGACAGAAAGAGCACATCTGGAGGGATTTTCAGTATCGGATCTACAGTAGTTTCTTGGTACAGCAGGAAACAAAGATCTGTGGCACTCAGTTCAACGGAGGCCGAGTACATGGCAGCAATTTTGGCTGCATGTGAGGCTCTATGGATGAGGAAGATCCTGGTCGGTTTGTTCGGTTCTCACTTAGATCCTACTGTGATATATTGTGATAATCAGAGTTACATTAAACTCTTGGTTAATCCAGTATTTCATGATAGATCTAAACATATTGACATCCGTACCATAATATCAGAGATTGTGTGCAGCAGAAGATCATGTTGCTTTCTTACATTCCTATGGAGGATCAAGATGCAGATATTCTGACGAAGGCGCTCACCAGGAGAAAATTCGAATACCATAGAGACAAGATCGGGGTGGCAGATAATCCCTATCTTGTTGAGAGGAGTGTTGAGATTCAACAAGATGATGAGCTTAATGAAAAGAGTCGCCTTCACTAAGTGGGCCCGCAGGCTATTTTTGGCGCAAAGTCTATTTTTAGACATGTCGATCATATTCTATGAGTTGTAGGATGTTATTTGTGGATGGTTGGTCAAGTTGGAAAAATAAATGGACTTATATTTTTAGAAATATTGGGCGGAGTCTATTTTTAGACTGCCAGTCTAAAAATAGATATTTTAGATATTATTAGCTCTTAATAATATTTGGACTCTAAACATTATCTTATTTTCTTGGAGCACTTCAGTTCAGTGCACAGATGTGGCACAACAGCTGATAGAATGAATTACGCTATTCCTGAGGGTTTACTGGAGCTATTGCATGGAGGACTTCAGTTAGAGCTCAAGTGGCAGAGTTTGGTGGAGTTGGAGAAGTAGTTGGTGGAGTTGTATTTAGTTTAACTCAGTTAGACTCAGTTGAGCTAGTTGTATCTAGTCTAACTGATTGATACACTAGTGAGAGTGGATTGAATTAATTAGTTAATTAATTCACTAAATAATAACTCATTAATCAACTGAAGAATACATCAATTAACTACAGTGCATGGCAGTTTCAGTGGAGACCAGTGGAGAGATAGGTGATAGGGCAAGATAGACTATCAGTTGTGACTATAGTGATGCATTGATTGCATCCAACACTCAGTGGAGATGCCAATGAGGATTGTGTGAGCAAGGCTGGAGTAATTCAAACTCATTCAGAGCCATTCTTCAGCAGGGATTGCGCAGTAGAGGCAAGCTAGCAGGTGGCAAAGATCGGTGCATGGATTTGCAAGATCGGGCTTGATTAGTGTGTAGCGATTGTATTGTACTAACAGCTTGATATGATTAGCTTTGTATGAGGATTGTTACATGATCTCTATGACATATATTATATACAAATAGTTGGGGTTTTCAACTTCAGGCTTTCCCGTTAAACAACTATGTTAATGTGTGTGAATTTTTATTGTTTCATGTGTGCATTGCAATCTTGATTTAATTTCCGCAAATGATCAATGGTGAAATAGATTTTTTATTTTGCATGAAGTTAAAATAGTGTGAGATCAGGAGAATCTTGGACATATAACACATAAGTTATATAATTTCTACAACCTGGCAGCATGACTGAATGAGCACCATGTGATATCATGCAACGATGCAGGAGGCATCGAGGCATGCTCCATGTGACTGGAAGAGTAACCAGATGGAGGAGTAAAGAGACTCATATGGATGGTATGGCTCCTGGGCAAGCTAAAAACCAACTGTAAGATAATGAGACAAACACGTGTCGTGTTCAAGGGTGATGCAACTGACGATTCCAATGGATGAAAAATGAAGATAGATGTTTCCTCCCTTCTCTTTTTATAAGTTCCTTTTTTGTAAAGATGTCCCCCAAGCCTGAAAAAGAGATAAAAGTATACAAGGGGGAACCTCCTAGCCACAGTAGACTAGGGTATTCCTTTTTGTAAGTATTCTATCCCAGTCTGGAAAAGGGTTAAAATTATACTGGGTAAATGACACTTTAGGTACTTTTACAAGCATGAAGTAGACAAGTTCACTCGACAATATTTTCTAAGTTAAGGAGTTTTAAAAGAGCTTAAAGAAGACTCCTCCTGGAGGAATGAGTGGTATAAAAGGTAGTAACGGGTTCCAGTAATGGTGGAAATTCTCATGACATAAGGTGGACATGAGGCTAGCTAATAGGACCACTCATCACATCAGTTCCTTCAAGAAAGGGTAAAACACCAAGTGAATGCAAATGATAGGCCAAGCAAATGATGATGATGGATGAGAGAAACCAAGGCTTAAAGATGCAGAAGTAAGCTGATAAAAGTGGCAACCACAAGGGATAAAGTCTGAAATCCTCCTGGGGTATGGCCAGAAAAGAGATGAAGAAGAGGACATGAGGCTCAAATTCAGAGTCATCGCATGTCAGAAGGAGGAATTCCGAAAGTGATAAAAAATGACTGCACAGACACCAATATGACAAGAGGGTGCTAACTAGATTTTCCATGATAGGGTAAGCTCTACCGCCAAGCTATGAGATGCATATAGGAAGTGGTGAAAGTCGCGGCTTGATGGGGTCGGACCCAAGGCATAAATAGTTCTAACAGTCAAAATGCAAAATCAGTGAAAATGACCTACCCCTATATGCCAATTCAAGAGAAACACATGTAAGGTCCAATGGATGTCGTAATAGAAACACCACCCTGTCCTGTAAAAACCATGTAAGAAGACTAGACCCATGGTTAAATCACATGATGAAAGAAATAATCATGGATGAGGGAAAACAAGACCATATATTTCTATTTTTTGAATTTTATAATTTTTTTGGATTTTTGGCATAAATAAGGCATGATAAATTCTCAAATCACACACTAAACCAAAAAAGAGCTAAAGCATCACACTCTTATGTACAGTATGTACAGGCACAACTCAGTCTGGCAGGTCACGCTAAGATGTGCCCACAACTAGGCACATGCCAAGGGTTTCTATCCACGAACTTATGGGAAGAATAGGCCATATGGTTCACCAGTGTAAAGCCATGCCAAATGAAGTCAAACTTCCCCATTCGGAAAGATTGACCATGCCAGGGACAATCTAACATAGTCATACTTTCAAAGCTACCACGTGGACATAAAAGAGGATCAATACATAATGGAGGTATAAGACACTCGTCGACAGGTGGTGACACTACCACATTTCGGGTTAAAATCCGACGATAGAATCTGACAAACAGATAAAATCGGAATCGTCGTCAGACGTTTAATGTATTTTTTTTTGTTGTTTTTTTTTAATCCTAATGATCGTCGACTATGCAATGTTAATTACATAGTCGCATATTCGACGATTGTTGTCTATGTGACGTTAATTACATAAATTCACATATTCGACGATCATTGTCTATGTGACGTTAATTACATAGAGTCGCATATTCGACGATCGTTGTCTTATCACCAAAAAATGGCTAAATTTTGGCATTAATGGCATTTTACCGACCAAATTTCGGTATTAATGGAATTTTACAGTTGTGCAACGTTTATATATATGTAGGGCCCAATATTTATTTACAAGTTCAACATTCTTCTTATACATCCCATGCTTTTGAAATGTTATAGGCCTATTTTGAGGTTAATTTTGATTGACAATCATCACTAAAAGCTATTTGGTGAGGAAAAATGTTAGATCACATTCTTCAAGGACAGGACCATCGAGACATGTGATCGACATCGGGGGCTTCGTAGGACAGAAAATGTTATTGCCCTTGTAAAAAGTGCAAGAGCTTGAAAGTAAGGAGACTTTTAATAACAACAACTAAAAAATATTGTAGAACTTATGGACATGCTGAAGGTGGAGATGAATATCATCCATTAGTAAGTACTTATTCATTATCATCCATTAGACCATAAAAAACTTGTTCTTTATATTTATTATACATGCCATAAGAAACTTGGTCTTTACTTAGTTCAAATATATAGTCAATTACACAAGTGACAATCTTCCAAAATATTAATTTTATATTTTGTGCATTGATAAAAAAATATCATAATAAGTTCTAGATAATTAATTGCAATTAATATTTACTTTGTTCATGAATATTTACATTTGTTAATTTTGTACATTAATTAAAGAGAGAAAAAGAGACTGAAAACATGCCAGAAAGACTTCCACAACTTGTGAGATACTGAAAAGGTTATACGTTCCTTGTCCTTCATATAAATTTCATTGTGTACCTTGATTAAAACCATACGTCCCCTGATCTTAGGTACCTCCTTTCCGCTTTTTATAAATTGTACTCTCTCCTTTCGTTAAATTAATGTTACACAAATTGAATTGACTGATGGGTGGAGCACATTGGATTGTGTGACATAGTACAAAAAGTGCAATAATGAATATACGACAAGTTTCTAATCATGAAATCTAGCCTTTATGCATGCTCAATTATTTAATAAGAGAGGATGGACAATATTGGATTTTGTGTAATCATGAAATCTAACCTTTATGCATAGCTCAATTATTTAATAAGAGAGGATGGACAATATTGGATTTTGTGAGCATCTTTGTGGACAATGCTCGCCTAATCATGAAATCTAACCTTTATGCATGCTCAATTATTTAATAAGAGAGGATGGACAATATTGGAATTTGTGTAATCATGAAATTATGCATAGCTCAATTATTTAATAAGAGAGGATGGACAATATTGGATTTCTGAGCATCTTTATGGACAATGTTTAATTTTGTGAGCATCTTTACGGACAAATTTCTGAACCATGTAATGTAACCTTTGGATCGACCATTTTGGATTTTGTGAGCAACTTTATGTTTAATTTAATTGGATAGTACAATGCTCTCCCAATTTCAAACTTTTCTCTTAAAATCAAATCGCCCACGACAAAACATACGCTGTTTAGTCAAATCACAACCAAAATTTTTCTCTTTTTTTTGCGGAAAGGGAAAATTGACAGTCTGTCTACGAAATGATTATTATTAACGGTTTATCGGAGAAAGGATTAAATTTTTTTTTTTCATATTAAAGAGATTTGATCTTTTTCGATTATTGGTAAATCTAGATTTAAGATATATTTAAGTTGGTTTAATTTTTTTTTAAATAAGTCATTTTTATATGAATGCCATGAGTCAATACGCATAAGTTTTCAATACCATGGGTCATTTTTATTTTTATTTTATATTTTTAGTGATTTCTATTTTATTTTAATTTAATTTAAATGTTTACATTATATTACATTAATATTTTTTATTTAATTTTATTTTTGTTATTTATTTATTTTTATGTAAGTTGATTTAGCCAAAATGTTAAACTTTATATTACAACAATTATGATTATGAATTTTTTATTTTTTTTGAATTTTTATTGTTTTGATATTTTTTCTTATTAAATAATATTAAAATTAAGAAAGAACAATTGTTGGGTGAAAGGGCAAATCCAATGATGCCCACTCCCCTCTGGTAACTCAATTAATGAAGTTAAATTTACAATTCTTGTTCTAAATGTAGTTTTGCCTCCAAATGATTCATGGGTGTCTTCCATGGACGAACATTCTTCTTAGTCAAGTAGCCCTAGTTACAGTTTAGAGGAGGTAGCTTGAATCTTTGGACCATAAGGGGATGAAGGAATTAAAATTTATGGAAGAGGAGATTTTGCAACTTCAATTATGGTATAATAAATTTATAGCCACCAACTTGTCAATCATGGTATAATAAATTTACAGCTACCAGCTTCTCACTGGCCATAGAATTATTAGTGGACATTGATTATCTAAGGCACCAAATTGAGGAACTTTGGCATGAACTAGAACAGAGCCAATGATGCTCACTCACCTCTGGTAGAAGTGACTTAATCGTTTAAGTTAAATTTCTAGTCCCCATTTTGAATGTAGTTTTACCTCCAAATGATTTATGGGTGTTTCCCATAGAGAAACATTCTTTTTAATCAAGTTAGTAGGTAATATTAGTCAAATTTTATTTAATTCTAAGATTGGTTTAACATATATATAATATTTCAATATCATTTTTTAAATTTATATTTCAAAGCATAAAAAGGATTGGCTCAACTTAATTGATCTCTCAAACATTATAAACATTTTGTAATATCGTTATATTACTATGACCAAAATTGTTAATATTCAATATAATATATTTACTATTACTATTAAAACAATGATATCTTTTTTATATCACAAAGATGAATCACTCATGCATGTTTGCATTCCATGATCCATTTAAGGTGGTTATAGGATGTATGTTAACTTTATAATGGCCTTGTTTACAAATATTTTTTTAGAGCACATTCCAATGGAACTCATTAATGGAAGTGGTGTTAAAAAATTCTCAATGGTTAGATTAATTATGTATGATAAGGATATATATCATTGATAATGGGTATGTATTTGTGCACATTCTATCTAGGTGGTTATAGGATTTATGTTAACTTCATAATGACCTTGTTTATAGATATTTTTTGAGAGCACATTCCAATGGAACTCATTAATGGAAGAGGTGTTAAAAAATTCTCAATGGTTAGATTAATTATGTATGATAAGGATATATATCATTGATAATGGGTATGTATTTGTGCACCTTCTATCTAGGTGGTTATAGGATTTAAGTTAACTTCATAATGATCTTGTTTACAGATATTTTTTGAGAGCACATTCCAATGGAACTCATTAATGGAAGAGGTGTTAAAAAAATTTCAATGGTTAGATTAATTATGTATGATAAGGATATATATCATTGATAATGGGTATGTATTTGTGCACATTGTTAGATTTATTAACACAACGGAAACAGAAACAAATAACACACACACATGCAGCATTCAACCATAAAAACACAAATTTTAACGTGGTTCACCCAACCAATCTGGGCTACGTCCACCTAACAGGGCATCGGCAATCTTATTCAACAACTGGAGAAATACAATAGCAAAGTTACTCTTCTGCTCAGCTCTTCCTCACTACACATTCCTCATCATGCTCACTTGCCTCTACGGGCTTACATTTTATAGCTGTGAATGACAACAAACTCATAAATTCTCTCACAACAAATATAGGATGCATTAACTCCTCATCAGAAATTGATGGAGCCAATGCAGCAACAAATCCTATTGTTGTCACCTACATGAGATTTTTCTCCAAATTTAATTTAAAAATAAGAATAAAATCTCAACAATCTCCACCTTGACAACAATTAGCCTGATACCCTGTTTCATTATTATTTTTATCTTTTCTACAAGCCAAGAGAAGCCAGACACCATCGTAGCTTCTCTAACAAAACTGGTTTCGTGAACATGTCTGCACAGTTTTCCTTTGTATGCACCTTTTCAAGAGAGACTCCCCTTTCAGTGATAACATGTCTTACAAAATGGTACTTGATAGGTATATGCTTTGATTTACTATGATAGGCCAGATTTTTAGCCAAATGAATTGCACTTTGACTATCACAAAATAACTTGATGTTGTCCCGCAACCTACCAAACTCACCAAACAAACCTTTCAACCAAACCGCTTCTTTGCAGGCATGTGAAGCAACTATGTATTCTTCTTCTGTAGTGGATAAAGCAACAATGTTTTGTAGCTTTGACATCCAGCTTATAGCTCCACCTGCAAGAGTAAAGACATATCCTGAAGTTGACCTTCTCTTATCCAAATCACCTGCAAAATTGGAATCAACATATCCGCAAACAAATTCACTACTTCTGTTATAAGTGATACAATAATCACTTGTGCCTCTCAGATACTGAAGCACCCATTTCACTGCTGACCAGTGTTCTTTTCCTGGATTTTCCATATACCTGCTGACAACCCCAACTGCATGTGAAATATCTGGTCGAGTACAAACCATCGCATACATCAAACAACCTACTACATTAGCATATGGAATTCGATACATATATTCCTTTTCTTCATTAGTGTTAGGACATAAACTTGAAGAAAGCTTAAAATGGGAAGCAAAAGGGACTGAAACAGGCTTCACATTGTTCATACCAAACCTCAAGAGTATCTTCTCAATATACTTCTGTTGTGATAGCCACAACTTACCATTACTCCTGTCTCTGAAAATCTCCATGCCCAAAATCTGTCTTGCTGCTCCTAGATCTTTCATATCAAACATCCTAGCCATCTGAGCCTTTAACCTGCTGATCTCTGTTATGCTTTTGCTTGCTAAAAGCATATCGTCAACATACAAAACTAATATAATGAACATGCCATTACTTAATTTCTTAAAGTAAACACAATGATCATATTCACTTCTTATATAATTTTGACTCATCATGAAAGAATCAAATTTCTTGTACCATTGTCGAGGCGACTGCTTCAGACCATACAATGATTTCTTGAGCCTGCAGACAAATTTCTTGTTGCGATTTTGAACAAACCCTTCTGGTTGTTCCATGTAAATCTCCTCATCTAAATCTCCATGTAGAAATGCAGTTTTAACATCTAGTTGTTGTAACTCTAAATCAAGTAAAGAAACTAATGCTAACACAATCTGAATTGAAACAATTTTTACAACTGGTGAAAATATCTCATGAAAGTCAATTCCTGCTTTCTAAGAAAACCTTTCGCGACCACCCTCGCTTTGTACCTGTCCTCTGTATCATCAACACCCTTCTTCAATTTGTAAACCGATTTACATCCCACAGTTTTCCTGTCTTTAGGAAGTTCCACCAGATCCCATGTGGCATTCTTGGCTAATGCCTTCATCTCGTCCTTCACAGCCTCTTTCCACTTACCACTGTTTGAACCTTCTATAGCTTCCTGATAGCACAAAGGTTCATCATCGTTAGCAGTTAAAGCAACTGAAGTAACATAATCATCATACCTTTTAGGAAGAAATCTGATTCTCGTAGACCTCCTTAAAGATGTTTCTGGTACTTCCACAATTTGCTGATTATTATCTGTAGGAACTTCTTCATGATCAGCATCTGAAACACGTTCATGATATGCATCTGAAACTTGTTCATGATCTGAACTATCATCAGTATTTGAACTAGTTTCAAACTGAATGTCTTGAAGCTTAGGTTCATTATCCTGTTTCAATTCAACATCTACATCTGGATTTTCAAGTGAAGATTCATTAAATTTAAAATCTCTGTTAATGATGATCTTGTGAGTAGTAGGATCCCACAACCTGTATCCCTTAGTCCCATCACCATATCCAACAAAGATATATATTTTTTATTTAGGATCTAATTTAGAACGCTGATGTTTCAGAACTAGAGCATATGCATCACAACCAAAAAATTTCAGTTTAGAATAATCACATGGATAACCTTTCCATACCTCTTGAGGAATTTTTATCCTATTGCAGTTGATGGTGATCGATTTACCAAGTAACAAGCCGTAGAAACCGCTTCTGTCCACAATTCCTTTTGCAAACTGGCGTTACTAAGCATACTTCTTGCTCTCTCTAAAAGAGTCCTGTTCATGTGTTCAGCAACTCCGTTTTGCTGAGGAGTATATACAGTGGTTTTATGTTTTTCGATCCCAGCATCCTTGCAATAATTATCAAATTCCTTTGAAGTAAATTCACCACCATTTTCAGTTCTTGAACATTTAATGGTTCTTCCAGTGATGTTTTCAACTAATGCTCTAAAATGTTTGAAAACTTCGAATACATCAGACTTCTTCTTTAACATGTAGACCCACACTTTTCTAGAGAAATCATCAATAAAAGATACAAAATATGACGATCCTCCATATGAGGTTGTAGGAGATGGACCCCAAACATCAGAATGGATATAATCAAGGATTCCCTTACTAGTATGTTTTCCAGTTTTAAACTTCTGCTTGCTTTGTTTCCCAAATAGACAATGTTTGTAGAAATCTAACTTAGAAGATTTTAAACTAGGAGGTAACTTACGATCAGATAAAATTTTTAATCCTCTTTCGCTCATATGGCCCAACCTTTAATGCCATTAACGAATAGAATTACTGTCATTTTTAGATACTGTAGAAGCATGATCTGACTCTGTTCTTCCTTGTAACTGATAAAGATTTCCAACCTTCTTTGCTTTCATTACTAGTAAAATTCCTTTATAAACTTTCATTACTCCACCTTGAATAAAGGTTTTATATCCATTAGTGTCTAGTACTCCTATTGAAATGAGGTTTTTTCTTAGTTCAGGTACGTGTCTTACATCAGTTAGAATTTTACTTGTCCCATCAAACATTTTAATCTGGATGCTTCCAATTCCAACAATATTACACGAGACATCATTTCCCATGTAAACAACTCCATCATTGAATGATTTATAAGTTTTAAACCACTCTCTATGAATGCAAATGTGATTTGATGCACCAGAATCTAACAGCCAATGTTGATCATGATTAGACAAACTAATTGATAACACTTCATCACTCATACCTGAAATGGATGCCGAACCTGTATTTGTCGCGTTTGCTTCTTTATTTTCTGTCGAAGAGTCTCCTTTGGATGTTTGTTGTCTCTTCCAACAGTCCTTCAAATGTCCAGATTTGCCACAAAACCAGCACTTTACCTTACTCTTCTTCCCTTTCAATTTTGAACGCGAGTTGTTTTGTTTACTTAAATGTCTTTCTTTGGAACGACCTCTGACCATCATTGCTTCTAATGTAGAGGTTTCTGAATTTGACCTCTTCCTTGTTTCTTCGGACAACAAAGCTCCAACAACATCATCAAATTCAAGGGTTTCTGATGAACTAAGACTTATAGAAGTAAAAAAATGATCCCATGACTCGGGCAACGAGCATAATAAAGTGACAGCTTTCTCTTCGGATTCAAATTTTACTTCTATACTTTCTAACTGCACTAGGAGAGTATTAAAGGTATTCAGATGATCAGTTATCGTCGTACCTTCTTTCATGTGCAAGCTATACAACTATCGCTTCAGAAGAATCCTATTGGTTAAGGATTTTGTCATGTACAAATTTTCAAGCTTTGTCCACAAACCAGCAGCAGTCTTCTCTGACACGATGTTAAACAAAACATCATCTGCCAAACACAGTCGAATGACGCTCAACACTCTTTCATCCAGATCACTCCATTCATCATCTGTCATGGTGTAAGGCTGTTTGGATTTCCCCAACAGCGCCTTCGCCACGCCTTGTTGCACAAGTAAATCATACATCTTCACTTTCCAGATCTCAAAGTTGTTTTTGCCATTGAACTTCTCGATCTCAAACCGAGCACTTTGTGTTTTTTCCATGTTGTGTCACAAAAACAATCTCCAATTGCAACTTTTAATAAATGAAGTTTTATTTAAAAATAATGCCCTTCACCTTATAGAATGCCTTTCCTCTTAATACCATATGCAAATGGCATTAATATTACAAATCGATTTAAAAAGAAAATGCCCTTGCCTTATAATATCATGGCATATTACAATTTTAAAAATGATATATGATATAGTTATAATATCATATATAAAACCAATCGATTTTCTTTTCCTTTTTTTTAACATACAAATGGCATTTTAAAAAATACAAATCGATTTATAATAAAACAAATCGACTTTTTTTTTTTTTTTAAAACATGCCACCATTATAATCGATTTAAAATATATATGCCAAATAAATACAAAGGCATTTGAATAGAGGTAAAATGCAAATCGATTTGATTTGACCCATTTCAAAAACGTTTAATACCCACTTCAACAAACGTTTAATGAAATATCAGTTTACCATGTTTTCGGCGTCTACAGTCAAACAGTCAATCAATGCATTAGCTCTCCAGTTCTGCTTACCATGCGAAGATCTGCATACGGCGAAGATATACTTACCATCCTTAACATACTAGCTGGCATCAACTCACGGCATTATGCATTCAAGCTAACGGATTCACGGCCTCGTTGTCAAAGTTCAATGCACAGTTTAACGCAAAATTCACCTCCAGTTCAACGCTCATGGCTCTGCAACTTTCATCGATTCATGCAAATAGTTTTTCATCCACGGCCATGCAGATAAAACCACAGCTCACCGATTTGTGTGCTTCCAACAATTCAGGCGCAGTTCATCTTTGCTCGGCCTCCACACAGCCATGCAGATCTGCAGCCCATTACACCGCAAATCTGGCCTCACGGCCTCTCGATCTCCACGGCCCTGCTTAACCTCAAAAAAATAAGCAACACGGCTCTTCCACCGCAGTCACAGTTAGCTCTTGGATTAGACGCAACAACATAAAAAACAACTGATACGCAGGCTCCGATACCAAGTGTTAGAGTTATTAACATAGCGGAAACAGAAACAAATAACACACACACATGCAGCATTCAACCATGAAAACACAAATTTTAACGTGGTTCACCCAACCAATCTGGGCTACGTCCACCTAACCGGGCATCGGCAATCTTATTCAACAACTGGAGAAATACAATAGCAGAGTTACTCTTCTGCTCAGCTCTTCCTCACTACACATTCCTCATCATGCTCACTTGCCTCTATGGGCTTACATTTTATCGCTGTGAATGACAACAAACTCATAAATTCTCTCACAACAAATATAGGATGCATTAACTCCTCATCACAAATTGATGGAGCCAATGTAGCAACAAATCTTATTATTGTCACCTACATGAGATTTTTCTCCAAATTTAATTTAAAAATAAGAATAAAATCTCAACACACATTCTATCCAGGTGGTTATAGGATTTATGTTAACTTCATAACGACCTTGTTTACAGATATTTTTTTAGAGCACATTCCAATGGAACTCATTAATGGAAGAGGTGTTAAAAAATTCTCAATGGTTAGATTAATTATGTATGATAAGGATATATATCATTGATAATGGGTATGTATTTGTGCACATTCTATCCAGGTGGTGATAGGATTTATGTTAACTTCATAATGACCTTTTTTACAGATATTTTTTGAGAGCACATTCCAATGGAACTCATTAATGGAAGGGGTGTTAAAAAATTCTCAATGGTTAGATTAATTATGTATGATAAGGATATATATCATTGATAATGGGTATGTATTTGTGCACATTATATCCCACACTATACATTGTACACTCTAAGATGCTCTTACAATGGAAGTGCCAAGGGCCATAGTGTTGGGATGTCACATAGTTCTCGTTAGCATATGGCTACCGATATTATGTTGCAGACATGTATGGTAAGATCAAAAACCCATATATGCATTATGTCGATTAGTAATTGGGACAAGGCATTGCTATATAAACAACCCAAGTTCAAACCTTGACAATTGTAAAGTGTGTGTATCTATGTAAGAGAAATGATATTGACTTTTTAAATTAATTTAGGATTATAATTAAAAAAACTTAAAACATTAAATTTAAATAATCTACATTAAATATTTTTAGTTTTTAAAAACTTGATTTAAGAAATTTATTTTTAATTTTAAAATTTTTAAATTATTTCAATTGATAAATGTTTTATTTATTAAAAAATTACTATAAAAATTTGGAAATTAAATCTCATTCAACCTCTTAAAGTTACTTACTAATATTTTGACTAACAAATAGAAAATAGAACAAATATGTAAAAATTCTAACAAATACATTTTTAACATTTTAATGTAAAAGATTGTATCACCTAGATGGATTTGTACACAAAAATTAATGACAAAACATACCCATTTTTAGGGATTAAATTTGACGAGCATTTACCCATATTTTCCTTATTTAATTGTCAAATACTGACCATTTTAAAATTTACATGTCACTGATGATGGTTACCTAATTTTTCGAACCATCAATTTGATGGGTGACTTAAAAATTTACCCATGTGTGTGTGTGTGTGTGTGTGTGTGTATACACACACACTTTCAAATAAAATTATAGAAAACAAAATAAATTAGTGATTCTATTGACTAAGACTCCAAGATAAGTATAGAATTATGCAACATCCACAATACTAAGACTTTAAGATGAGACATCAAGATAAGCATAGACTCATCCATAGTGGATCTTTAGACTTATTAGAAAAAACTCATCTCATCCATAGTGGATCTTTTGACTTATTAGAAAAATCTCGTCTTTGTCTTCAACCACACCATGTGATACTACATTGTACACACTTAAGCATAAGCATGAACAATGAATCTTGAAGTTTAAAGATTGAGACTCACATGACATGTCCACAGCCATGGCACATTAGTATTCTATATAAAACACTAACTAATTTTTCTTGCTTATGTAGGTGAAATAGATCTTTTTCATTTAATTTTGAGGCTTTATGTACTTTCTTTAGTGTTGGCACACTTGTGATAGATGTCAATTTTTAAAAATGGATATATACTTTTCTTTTCTTTTTAACAAGATCATTTATATGATATTAATACCAAAGGGGGGAGGAGACCTAGCTCCTCATTACAAAATTTCCATATATGTCCAAAAAATAGGGTGAGCTAGAACATTTGCTACTGGCGCTCCAAAGACTAGATTGTGTTTGAAGTTCCCATGTTTCCCCACTCTATAAAGTTTGAATTTTTATAAATTGTTGTAGCAACAACATACATTTCGACTTCATAATGTTAAATATGCAAATAAAGTAAAGACTAAACACTATTGCGACACATAAAATTGTTTTTGTCAGGCCATTATTGCAGAGGATACTAATCTTGGTTGACAGTTTTCTCTTCACTATCATGGAATTCGCTTCCCTGATCAAGGGAGTTGGATCCTTCCTCTGGATTTTTTTTGTAATGATTTCTCAGGAAGTTGGTGGTATTTTCCAGGTGTGCACACATGTTGGAGATTTCTGATAATTATTTCTTAGTCTTTTCCCAATAATGTCAGATGCAAGCAACTTCAAGTTTGTTCTGGTAGCGCAGTTGATTGAATTTATCTTTGACTTGTTCAATGACAACTTTATGTGCTCTGCAGTGGATGCATGACTGTGTCTTTGACTCCCTGGGATCCATGGCTGAGCTATTGAGGAGGAACTGGATCGCAGCTTGTTGAGAGCCTGTAGAAATAGAGACAACTTGTTCCAAGGAACAATAGGGAGCAACAACAAAATAGAGAGGGGAGGAATGCAGACAAAGAAGTGATGGCGACTGGAGGAGGGGGAGTTAATAGGCAAGCAGAGCTCACGTGATGAAGGAATAGTGATGGGAGGTGGAGGAAAAAATGGGAGGGTAGAGCTCAAATAGGGAGGGGACGTAGGGCAGGTGAGAAACAAATGGCTAGGTGAAAGGGAATAGGATTTCGGGAGAATCCGAGAGTAGGGAACATAGGGGTAACACAACGGGATAGAAGGGAGACAGGGGAAGGAGTATGGAGGAGAGCGGGGAGGGTAGGATATATAGGAAGAAGAGATGAGAGGAGGCTGAAGGCATGAGGGAGAGGAGATCTATTCATGGGAAGGTGGTGAGGGAGGGTGATCTCCCATAGAGAACCGCACATACAGATGAATCCACATGGGGCAGAGTGTAGCAACAAGGTGGGTTTGAAGGGGATCCTACCCCAGGAGGAAAATGAGGGGTGAAATATTTGAAAAAGACTAGTTCCAGTTTTGAGAGATATGAGGCAAGAGTGAGTGATCAAGGAATTTCGAGCGTACAAATTTCATTATAAATCCAGGCTTCTCTAGGAAACCGAGCCACCACCTTGTTTTCTTGGATATTTTCCATTTTATTGTTCTCCCTTAAGATGTGAAAGAAGGCGATTTGACCCATTTCTTTTAGTTTTTGGTTGATCATGGTTATGATGTGGCTTAGAGTTGTGTTTTTCAGTTTAGTCTTCCTGATCATTGCTTGGATGAAAATGGAGGAATCACCCAAGATTATTGGATTCATTAAATTCCTTTTTTCTAGAATTTTAACTCCTAAAAGGAACTCGTAGGGCTCATCATTATTGTTTGAGACCTTTCCAAATAGCCATTCAAAGGAGATGGTGTTTTGCTTGCCTTGGTTGTAGATTATGCCTCCTGCTCCTTCTCTCACTGGAATCGATTTTGAGGCACCCTCAAAGAAGAGACATGGAATTTTGAGTGAATTCATCCATAATATGAATTCTTCCTCCTTCCGTCAAATTTTCCAGTTTTGATTGACCTCTTTACGCTTTGGAAAGTTTGGTAACTTTGGCCTGTTGTCTGCGCAGTTGATCCAATCTCTTTCTTCTTGTTGCAAATGATTTAAATATATTATCCTAGTTCCCTTTTCTGATATAAATTTTGTAGCTAATCCTCAAGATTTTGAAAGCACCTTTCTTACAGCTGGTTTAGTGTTTTGGAAAAATTTATTATTCCTTGCAAGAAAAATTTTCCAGCAGAGGAATGAGGGGAGGCTTGTCCAAAATATTTTGATGGTACTCTTGTTTTTAAGAGAATAAGGATAATTGTATTTCCAATCTACATAGAAATCATTGAAGGGGAGAGAGAATTTAAATGTTGTTTCCAGAGGGCACACAAGGAGATTCCAACATTATTTTGCAAAAATTCAATCAAGAAATAGGTGTTGAATGGTTTCTTCTGCATGGAGGCACAAAGGGCATCAAGAGGGCCCAATAATACCTCTTTTCCTAAGGTTCTCAGCTGTGAGGATTTTCCCTTTTAAAATATTCCATCAATGAAGATCTTAATTTTTGGGAGGCTTTCTGTTTTCCACACTGATTTCCATGGATTCTAGTCGAGATGTCCTTGATTTTCTTGCAATTTTAAATATCCCAATTTCACTGTGTAATCCCCTCCAAAAGGGTTCCAAATGAAAGAGTCATATTTTCTTTGTTTGATTGGTGATGCTCCTTTCAGGAGGGAAATGAGTAAATTCCTTTGGTTTTTAAGACCCCGAGGGAGGTCTGGAGACTTCCATTGTTGCCATGATCTATCATGGTCCCATTGAGATATTGACTGTAGTGTGAAAATATATTTTGAGATCATCCACCTCCTTATTCTTTGGATTTCTTGATTATTGGAAAGTGGGTTCATTCCCATTATACTATCATTCCACGTATTTGTGTTTCGACCATCTCCTAGCAGTCTTGAAATATTATCCTTAATGAGAGGAATTACCTTGTTTATGAGTCTCCATATTTCGATGCAGGTCCTTATTGGAGCTTTCCCTACTAGAAGGGAGGTTCGAGAGGCATTGAGATACTTTGATTCTAGTACCTGCTTCCACCAATAATTATCTCCAGTGATGAATCTCCATACTATTTTAGCTCCAAAGGTTAATTTCATCAGTCCTGGAAGTCTAATTGAGAGTCCTCCTTTCTCATAGGGTGATGTGACTTGCTCCCATTTTATGAGGCTAAACTTTTCTCTCTTTGTTTTTCCTCATTGCCAAAGGAATCTTCTAATGATTAATTCAATTTTCTTGTGAATAATTTTCGGAGCAAGTATGGTAGAAAAAGGTAGAGGAGAAGTGTTGCAAGGATTGATTTGATTAGGATGACTCTTCGAGAAATTTTGAGCCAGAACATTCCCCAAGATTGTATATTTTTTTTTTCATTTTCTCTATGTAGCTAGTCCATATTTCTGCTTTCAGATTTTGTTTTGTGACTGGTAGACAAAGATACTAGAAGTGATTCCACTGCACTTGAAAGGGGATTTCTAGGATCTTTGATATTCTCTGGAGGGTGCGAGATGGGGCGTTCCAACCATAAATTATACTCTTGCTATTTTTGAGCAAACACCCTGAAGCTTCCATGAAGTTGTCTAGCACTTTCTTGAATCTTCTTGCTACAATGCACGATGCATCTCCCATTAGAAGAGTATCATCTATGAATAAGGAGTGGTTTATACTCTTGATGTATGTGCTCAACGAGAGAGTCCTGTTACAATGTGATTTCTTCTACAGTGTTCCAATTTTCTGCTCAACAATTCTTCCATCAAAATATAGGGGAACAGGGACAATGAGTAGCCTTATCTCAGGCCTCGATAACTTTGAAAAAATTCACAAGGCCTGCCATTGACAAGAGGGGCTATCCATGGACTGATAACAAGGGTCTTTATTCTCTCTATGAACTCGGTGGAGAAACAAAATTTGGCTAGAAATTATGCAAGAAAGGACAGATTAACTCTATCGAAGGCATTTTCCATGTCAATTTTTAGAATAAAGGCCTACTCTTTCCTTTCTAAACTAGAATGTAGATCCTCTTGAATAATCATGATGTTGTCCATGATCTTCCTGCTAGGGAAAAATCCCCCTTGATTTTCTAAGGTTAAATTGTGGAGAAGAGGTTTGATGCGGTTTGCAAGTATCTTTGAGATGGGATGATATCTATTGAATGTTGAAGGCCTTGCTTATTTTGGTATAAGAGCTAAAAAAGTTGAATTTGTATGTCCTCCTATCTTCTTCTTCCAGAAGACATATTTGATCATTTTTAAGTGGTATTTTTTTTATGATGGGCCAAAAGGTGTGATAGAATGCTATGGAAAACCCATCCGGTCCAGGAGCTTTGTCAGGTTGAAGACCCCATACAGCCGCCATGATTTCATTTTATGTAACTTGTTTTAATAGTTATGAGTTTATTTCATCATTTATCCTCCTTGGGATATGCTTTGTGAATTCTTCCCTACCTAAGTTTCCTATTTCAGTTGTTAAATTTTTTTGACATGATTATATGCTTCCTTTTTAGAGCCTCCTGCCCTTTGATCTCAGAGTCCCCTTCTCCTTTAACGTTGTCAATATCATTTATATCCTTCTCATTTTGGTTGTGTTATGGAAGAAGATGGTGTTTTTATCTCTGGCCTGTATCCATAAATGTCTAGATTTGAGTCTCCATTGTTCTTCCTCTTTCCTATTGTTAATATAGATTTCCCAATGTAACTCTTTCTCTTTCTGCTGATTCTATTTTGTGTCTTACATGCCATATAATTCCTCCTGGACTTTTTCCATTTCCATTTGTAATTCAACCTTTAATATTTATGGTTCCTTGAAGTTGGTTTTTGCCCAATTCTTAAGACTATTCTTAATACTTTTTAAAAAAATTTCCCAAATGAAACTTGGTGAGCCTGTGATTCTTTGTTTCCATGTTGTTGTTATTATGTGTTTAACTTATTCTTTGTTGTTCCATAGTGGATTGTATCTAAACAGGAGAGGACACAGATTTTCAATCGTTCCTAAGCTGATAACCACAGGTTTATGATTGGAAGCTACTGAAGAGATAATTTTTTATGTAACAAGACTGAATTCTGATATGATGTTGTCATTTATTAGGATTCGGTCCAACCTCTCTTTTATATTATCTTTCACAATCCTCTTATTGTTCCAGGTATATTTCCCATTATTTGGTAGGATGTACATTAGATTATAACTCTTGATTATGTTTTCGAGGGAATCTCGAGAAGGATTGGCATGAAAATTTCCCCTTCTCATCATCATATAGTTCCAATTTTAAATCTCCTCCCAAAATAATATTCTTGTTTTGTTCCAGCAAAAGGTTTTATTTAAGGGATCTCCAACAAATATTTGTATCTCTGTAATGAGTTGGGGCGTATAAATTGAAGAGGCATATTTTCATATCTAATGTTTTTCTTTTTAATTCAGTTTTTATCCAGTGAAGCTCTATTTTTTTATCATGCCATTCCCATTTATCCTTCCTCCATATTGTGCAAATTCCTCCTGATGCCTGAATGGTCGGGAGAACTATGCCATCATAATTCCTTAATTTTTGAATCATTTTTCCCATTTATTGCTGATTGTTTTTTCTCTCCTTGATCATAAATATGTCAGGTTTTTCCATTTTTATGTTTATCCATTTTTATGAGGTCCTTTGTTGTATTGAATTTTGAGGGGTGTCCAAGGCCTCTACAATTCTAGGAGACCAGATTCATTACTTACTTTGGTTTGAAACAGAGGGACCTTTCCCTCGTAAGGTGTTGTACTGTACAACAACCCTCCCATTTCTAAATTCTAGAATAAATTTCATTTAGAAATAGGTCCCATTTTTATCTTGCTTTCTAGATAGAAATAAAATATTTAGAAAAAATCCGATCATTTTTAAATTAGGAATAAGAAGTTCATTGATAAAAGGACATATTGCATATATTTATTAACAAGTGTGTATAAACAAATACAACATTAAAAAACTTTCCGATCCAATGAGATATAAAGCTTTTATCATATCAAAATATTACATAAAGTTTTTATATTTAACAACATTTGATGTGTACAGTATTCGAAAATTGGAAATTGGAGAGATCTTTAAGTTTTATATTCACTTTGTAAAACTCCAATCCGATGGAACTCAATCGCAATCGCAAATCGGATAAGTTTTAAGTTTTCATATTTGTTTTTCATACTTCCGATATGATGCGATTCATCGCAATCGCATTTCGGAGAATGATTTTTCATGGACTTATTATAATAAAACTATGATGCGATGATTCATATCGCAATTGCAAATCGGAAAACTTTTAAGTAATCACATCTACTTTGAAATACTCTGATGCGATGCAGTTCATCGCAATCGCTTTTCGCAAAAACTTTAAACAAACTCTTTGTGGTCAATTGCAAAACCCCGATGTGATGCGCTTCATCGCAATTGCATTGCGGAGAAACAAACATTATATTTGTTTGATTAAAAGACTCTGACGTGGCGGACCCCACCTCATCGCAATCGGAAATCGGAGAAACTCATTAAAAATCCACTCCATTTAAAATCCCTGATGCGATCATCGCAATCGAAAAAAGGCATAAATCAGATTATGTTATTTTGTGTACCTTTGAAGATTCCCGATGCGATTATTACTTAATGCCCATATACTATTTATTCATCGCATCGCAAGAATTCAAAAGGTAATTTTTAACACTTATTTCAAAAATGCCAACTTCCGATTGTACGTATGATATTGAATAAGAAATCAAACGAATAATTGAAAATGATTTTGTTTTAAATACGTGAGTGTGACTATTTAGAGGGCATTTATGTCAGAAACACGGAGATAGTAAATAAAAATCAATGAATATATTGTTATATAGTTGTTCTCCCCATTTGAGTTTTTACCATGATTGAACTGTTTTTTCTCTTTGCAAAACCAAAGAAAACCCAATCCTTTCATTCGCAGAGCGAGGGAAACGTTTCCGGATACAGAAATGTCAAAGAGATCTAGGAAGGCGAAATTTTTTGTCGCGGTAAAAGCCCCTGTGTTCACCATGGCACCTAAAGAGAAACCAGCTAAGATTAAGTTGGTTACAGACACGTCATGCCAAGGTCTGGGTAAATTATCCTAGGAAGAGGTATATAACCTCATTGAAAAGAAAAAGCCTAAGGTAACTATGCCAAAAGCATCAGTTCCTGATGAGGATGATTCAGATTCAGATTCGGAGACTTCCCTCCAAGCACTTGCGAATTCATTTCTGTACCGAATTGCAACTCGGGCGAACATTTTTCCATATTATGATGTGATTCGGTGGGTAATTGATAATGTGGCTATCCAAAATAGAACCTTTGTTTCAGCTTCTGGAGCAACATTCGGGTCGTTCAAAGCAGAGGACATTAAATCGATGTATCACCTTCCGAACCCACAGAAAATCTACAATAAAGACTTCGTCAAGGAATTTGTTGCGAATAATGAAAATTAATCAGAGCCGATTAGAGAATGGAGAAGGGCTCCCGAAAAACACAAACACAAGGCATCAGGTATGTACTCTGTGGAGTCTCTTTCACCTCCATACTGTTATGCAGCAGCAATGATGTGCAGATTGTTTGGGAATGATAACTCAGCTAGGTTTTCTCTACAAATGGTACCATTAATACATTCTGCTATAAATTCCGAGATAATGGACTGGGCTATCATTCTTTCTGATAAGATAGCCAATAGGATTCTTGAGTATAGGAAAGACAAAAACTCAGGAAATACTACTCCTTTTTATTTTTGTGCTTATATTCTAGACACCCTATGCTTCAATTCTGAATTTCCCATATTAGGATGGAAATGGACCCCTAAAGATCCTGTTCCTATTCATATATATCACAAGTTCTTGTGGAAGGGGCATTTCAAAAGCCATGTTTACAGAGTTTGTCATGGTTTTCTTATCCCGATTTATCAAACTATTTTTGGTCGATTCCCTCCTAGACTTTCTGAGAAGGCTAAAGTTGATTTATCCTCGATTGGGGATTGATTCGAAGAAGAAAGATTCACATATATCAGAGTTTTCAAAAGTATTGTGGAACCACACATTCTTCCTTTGTATGTTCCAGATAAACTGTTAGCTCAGGAAATTTCATATCAGCTAACAATAGAAGGTATGTCCAGGACTTTGAAGAACAACAAGAAGCTAATGTGGCCTACTTTTCCTTTTAAATGTGGTGATTATACTCTCAATAATTTTGTTCATGCTGAAAAAGAAGTTGGTAAGATAACCAATCTCAAACTTTTAACAATCCTAGGGAGACAATATCACCCAAGGAAGGTGGCATTTGATTTTACTACTTCTGTTTCAATTGATCGGTTCGAACATGAACCAGATATTTTCGATGATTTATTTGTTTCTATAGATAATTTGTCCCAAGTTTTTGACTTGGCCAAGTCCAAATTCGAGGCTGAAGAATTGAATAAGTTTATGTTTTTCAGAAGCCAGAGATTACTCAAAGTTCCTCTGGATCAATTAAGAGTTCCTATGCAGGAGAATGAATCACAACAGAAGGAAACAGAGGATACATTTGGCAAAACAGTAAAAGAAACATCTGCCAGCAAAGTTGATACTGAGAAAAAGGAAACGACTGCTAAACTTGATGTACATATTGATCAGCAGTCTTCAGCCCAGACAGGAAAACAAAGCACTGTTACTAATACCAACGTGCATTCTAAGAAAGGAGGCAAAAATAGTAAAGCTAATGAACAGGCACCAAAAGGAGATATAAATAATAATCCAGATTCTCAACTTGGAAGAGAGGAAGCTTCTTAAAAGGTAGTTGAATCTGCTGAACTTATAGTTTCTCCTCATTTTCTAAGCCAATATGAACAATTTGCCCAACAAATAGGACAACAAAATAATCCCCAAGTTAATGTTCTGGAAGACCAGGATATAGAGGTTATTCCTGAAAATCCCACAGGTGAAATTATGTTGAAAATAGAAGAAATCCCTCCTCTGGATGTATTTTACAGTCCTAAGCATAAGGTTGTTGTGAGAAAACAAAGGAAAAGAAGGAGAACCGATCAAGATGGAATTTCAACATCACAAGTGGAGTTTATGAATATTGTTTATAAAAATGTTGAGGTGAATCCATCTAAGGATCTCACTAAATTATCTCAATACGCAGGTGCCTATAGTGCTGCAACTATAGACAAGGCCTTTGAAGTTACACAATTAATGAAACAAAAAGATTTGCAAATAACTATGTTGGAAGAACAGGTTACAGAGAACCAGTAGAAAATTATTCAGTTAGAACAGCAATTGCAGGATGAAGAGCTGAAATCCAAATAGCTAGAAGAGCAGCTTGCTATTGAAAAGAAAAAGATTGATTAACAGACCTTAGAAAAGCAACAACGGCTAAACCAAGAAGTAGCAAAATTACAAGCTCTTCTGCAAAATGAGAAGACTTCAAAAATTGAGTAAGAGAAGATGTTTCAATCCAGATTGGACAAGTTTAAGAATTATCCTAATTTGGATCAGTTAAAAAATGAAGCCCTGGAGACAAGCAAGTTATTGTCTCAGCAATTAAATGAATTTTGTCTAAAGGTTGCAGAAGCAGAATCCTTGTGTGAAATTACATCTTCCTTAGTAGATGAAGGAGTCAGTCTTAAACTTGAATTTGATGAAGCTGATGAAAAAATTTCTGAATTTCTTTTATGGCAAGACTTAGAGTCAGGAAGAAAATCAAACCTTCCCAGGATTATGGAGAGACATAAGGAAATTATTTTTGCAGAATGGGAACAGCGTTTAATCAAAGCAGAAGGAGCTACATCTAGAGCTAAAAGTATGATGAAAAATGTAACACAGCTGGTGAATAATAGCCTCTATGCAATCAATTTGATTTCAGATTGTACCCCAGGCAAGTTACCAAGGGTAAAAGAAACTGATTACAGATGGAAACAAGAAATAATCAATAAGAATCAGCAAATTAGCCAACTGCAAGGAATATCGTGGGATATGATGTGGACCTACCTTATCAAGCCTCATAGTCAGCAAACAACAATTAAATTTCTTTCAAATGCCATCGATTGCATTATTCCTGAATTCTCTGATGCCACATACACAGGGCAGTTACACTCAAAGCTTATTCATCTAGAAGAAGTGAAGGAAATGCTCAAAATCTGCCATCTGGGCACATCAAACGCAACATATAATCAATGAATCGGTTCACTTCAAGATCGCATTTCTGTTTCGAGATTTTTGATTAGATAGATTGTAGGAATAGTTTTAGTTATTTTGTTTTATTAAGTACCTATTTAAACCCCTTTCATGCATTTAAAAAGGGGTCCTGAATTTGTAATATTTTGACTTGGAGATTACATTTCTATACTCCATTGACTCTTATATTTTTTTATAAAGGATCACATCTGGTGATTCTGTGCAAAATTGCCTTTAAGAATTGCATTTTTGTATCTTGGAGTCTGTTTTACATTGAAGTTGTTGGATTTGGATATCAAATTGCATCGGAAAGTATTAAGATGGATATGGTATTTTTATCTATTCACTGTTTATTTCTTATGTTGTGAGATATTATCCTTTGAATTGTTGTCGTTTATGTGTACTTGTTCCACAATATTTATTTATACATATCATTTTTTAGTGTGTAGAAATATTCATCTTTTACAGTATATGCAAATGATATATGAATGATGAATGCAATATGTTATTATAACTTTGTTTAATTTCTTAAACAGAGTTATCCTTACTTTTTACTGCATATTTCAATTAAGTTATAATACATTTTCATGGTTATGGGTTAGTTGAAACAATTTAAAGTTGTATTCACATTTGATACCTGGGTTAGTTTTAGGATTATTTTATCAGTTTTAGATTAGAGTAGATAGTTTATTTCAATCATTTAGTCCCATTTTCCCTTCACCCAATCATTCCATTACCAACCCATTTAAATTATTAGGAAATTGGTCCTATCAATCCAGTCAGAGCCACCACACCAAATGGAAAAGGAGTTGTCCTAAGGTCCCGACCGGGTGGTTATCCCCCAATGTTCGAAGAAGCGATTTTCAAGGCTTCAACATTTTTGGCGCTAGAAGGAGGGCACAAGCTATGAATGGTAGATAAATCCAAATCCGCAAGCCATTCTGAGAGCACAAAACCCTAATCACCTTCAATTTCTTCCACATCTCAAATCACTAAAGAAGAAATTGATAAAAGTATTCAAACACCCACTACCAAAGTTTCAGATCAATCAGATAATCCGCCTCCTAAATCTCCTGAAGTTGAAGCTTTAGTTCATAAACTTCAAGGATTCTCATTATCATTAGAAGAATCGGAGATATCTGAAGGTAGTGTCACCTCGCAATTTGTTTCTTCCAGACCTCTCAGTAGGTCACAGAGTGAAAAACTTGGAATTTCCCCAAAAGAATTTCCTTTACCTAGTAGAGTCAAAAAAAGAAAAACTCCATCGGAAACAGAAAGTGATATTAGTTCTTCATCACAAACTCAATCATCTGTTTCCCAAGCTCCAAATCAGAAAAGTGTAGTAGTCTCATCATCATCATCTGCTTAAACTACATCTGTTCAAACATCAATTGTCTCTTCCAGTACTTCAACTGTTACTACTCATACACCAGCTGTCACTTCTATTCTTCTACCATCATCACAATAATGGCACAGAGACCATGGACTAGACTGGGAGCTATAAATATGGATGCACCTTTGCATGATCTACCTGATCATCCTGAGAAATGGTTGCCAAATTTTAGTCCAGATACTGGTATACAAGTGGAAGAACACATCAATAATTTTATGCTTTCTATAAATTTAAACGCGGTAGAGCATGAAGATGTTGTAGTCAGGTTATTCCCCTATACTTGCAAGGAACAGCAAGATCCTGGTAATTTTCCTTACCTTCATATTCGATTACAAGTTGGGATATGTTCGAAGAGAAATTTTTAACTAAATATGGAGATATAGATCAATAGCTACCCTAATCAACGATCTCTCCAATTTAAATACTCAACCCAAGGAACCCATTAATGATTTTAACTCTCGATTCAATAAACTCTTGAATAAGATCCCTACAACATCTAAACCTAGTGAGCAGGTTACAAGTGAATGGTACATTAATGTTTTGCCCTCAAACACAACAATTTTTGTAGATAGAGCTGCAAAACTGACTTTAGCTAAGAATATGAAAGAAGCTACTTCAGTTGAAAAATGAATGATTTCTATAGATAATAAAAATGATATTGAGGAAAGAAAATCAAAGAAATTCACTTTTAAAGATGATTCCAAGAAAAGACACCAAGATATCCATATGACATGGAGGGTTTACAAAAAGTTCTTAAAACCATTTCTAATGAGATAGTTGAGATCAAAAAGCAAGTAGCAAAGACTTCTACAAGAGACCATTCAGAAATTTCAAGAGAAATCAAGCTGAATCAAAACCTCCCAATGCAATCTCCAATGCAGAATCAGAAGACGAAGAAGAGGAAGATACTCCTCCAATGTCGGATGAAGAAGATGAAAGGGAAGAAATAGCTGAACTACATGGAATGTGGGATTTCATTCTCCCTAATTCGAATAATGAAATGAAACAAGAAGCTATGTATGTAAGTACAAGGAGCAAATCTACATTGAAACCTGTTCAACCTGTTCCAAAGAATAAAACTACAACTCCGAGTACCAAAGACAAGACTCCCGCAAAGAGAGCTTCTCCTTTACCCACTCAAAATCAGCCATCATCTTCCAATCCTCCCACATCATCATCTAAGACTCTAGTGGTATTAGATCCGATGGATTATAATATTGTTGAGGACATGAAAAATACTAGAGCGAACATCTCATTACATGAACTCAGCAAACTTAAACATCAACAAAAGCTTGCTATTAAAAGAATTAAATGCTACACGTATTGCTCCTTTACCAAGCGGTGTAGTTGCCAAAGCAGCTAAAGGGACTGGTAAGCCACCAGAAAAAGTAGATGCCATAGACACTGTTCTTATTGGAGAAAGATCAAATTCTCAGACACCTCCATTTTTGTTGACTTATGAAATCTACAATAAGAATTTACATAATTGTTTTATTGATTCTAGAGCATCCTCTAATATAATGCCTACTTCAGTCTATGCGAAATTGAATATTGAACCACAAAATTTTGTTGTTCATATTATAGGAGAAATCAATTCAGTTACCATTAGACTAGCCTCCAATCCTAGGATTGTCCAAAGAATTGATATTCTAATTGCAGATATTCCTGAATTCTATGGGTTAGTCTTAAGCAGGGACTGGTCTGCCAAACTTAATGGCTATATCGCAACCGATTTTTCACATATGTGGCTTCCCTACAAAGGGAAACCAAATCAAATCAAAATCGAGCGAGAAAAACATATGACACACACTGTAACTGAATTTGAACAACCGAACGAACCTGTAGCTTTCAACAACAATATCCTTGGAGGTTATTCTGCTGAGTCATTTCTTGGGAATTTTACTGCACCACAATCACCTTTTTATGTAAATACTTTTGTTTCTCAAATTGAAAATTTTTCACAATCTGATTCTTCTAGAATTGTTAATATTTCTGATTCATTTGTAGATAAACCTATAGACAGAACTTTATTTTGGTCATTATATTTTGATGGATCAAAATCTAGTGATGGAGCAGGAGCAGGATGCATCCTAATTGATCCAGAAGGAGAGAAAACCATGTTATCATGTAGATTATAATTTTAGTGCACTAATAATACTGGTGAATATGGAGCCTTGATTCAAGGGCTTTATAAGGCCATAGGGTTAAATGTAAAATACTTGAAAGTATATGGAGATTCTAAAATTTTCATAAGACAAGTAAGGAATACCATCCATTGTCTTTCAGGACATCTCAAGCATTATCAAACCCTAGTGCAGGACCTTACCACTCAATTTTTAGCATTTAATATCTCTTCTATTCCTAGAAATCAAAACACATCAGCTGACTTGTTAGCTAATGTTGCATCCAAACTCCTCCCTGCTGAAGATTGCAGTCCTGATAGATTTTCAATAGAATTGATTTTTCGACCATCTGTTCCCGATAATATTACTAACTGGAGAGTATTCTACCATGATCAAGATATTTTGAATTTCTTAACTTCTGAGAAATCATATGATGAACAAATTATTGATGAAGACGATCATGATCTGAAAATTACTTCAAGAAATAATGAAAATCCGATTCCTAAATATGTTGTTAAACTTGAGGATCTGTATGATATTAAAGACAGATTCAAGAAAGTTACTAATGCTAAACTTCAAAGTTCAACTTTGAAGTTTGAATTAGTGAATCTTGGCTCTGATTCTAAACCTCAGAATGTTAATCTAGGACTCAATTTAACTCCAGAAGAAAGATCTACTTTCATCAAACTTCTGAGTAAATATAAAAATGTCTTCACTTGGAATTATGAGGACTTAAGGACTTATGACACTTCTGTGATTCAACACACAATTCCAATGCTATCTGATGTTAAGCCTGTTCAACATAACTTAAGAAAGATTCATCTGAATCTTGAGGATCAAATCAAAATAGAACTCAACAAACTTTTGAAAGCCAAAATCATTTTTCCTGTAAGGCATTCCAATTGGGTTTCCAACATGGTACCTATCAGGAAGAAAAATGGTGATATTAGAATCTATATTGATTTCAGAAATTTAAACAAGGCATGTCAAAAGGACAATTTCCCATTGCCAACCATGGAGAAAATTCTCCAAAAGGTAGCTGGTTCTGAACTCATGTCCTTCCTTGAGGGATTTTCAGGCTATAATCAAATTTTAGTACATCTAGATGATAGGTTGAAAACCACTTTCAGAACCAAATGGGGAACCTATGCTTATCAGAAAATGCCTTTTGGTCTAGTAAATGCAGGAGCTACTTTCCAGAGAGCCATGGACATAGCATTTAAGGGTCTGATTAATAGATCAGTTGTCATTTATCTTGATGACATAACAGTATATTCAAAAAAGAGATCCAATCATCTGCATGATCTGAAACAAATTTTTGAAAGATGTAGAAGGTTTGGTATTTCCTTAAACCCAAAGAAATCTTTCTTTGCTCTCGATGAAGGAAAACTCTTAGGGTTTGTTGTGTCAAAAGATGGAATATATATCAACCCAGACAGAGTTAAAGAAATTTTTGATATTTCTTTACCTCATAATAAAAATTCTATGCAATCATTTTTAGGGCAGATTAATTTTGTAAAAAGATTCATTCTAGATTTTTCTCAAATTGTTTTACCTATGCAGAATATGATTAAGAAAAATTCAGTATTCAAATGGGGGTAAAATAAAAAGAAGCCTTTGATGCAATCAAACAAGCAATCATCAATGCACCTGCATTAAATACTCCTATTTTTTCTAAAGATTTTACTATGCATACTTTGGCAACCGAAACATCCTATGCTGCTGTTTTAACACAGCTCAATGATCAACAAATTGAAGCACCGATTTCTTTCTTCAGCTCGAATATGCAAGGAGCTAAGCTGAATTATTCCGATGTAGAAAAACAGGTCTTCGTTGTATTTAAGTCAATCAAACATTTTAGGCCTTTTCTCTTAAAAACACACAAAAAAGTTATTGTCCCATTCTCTGCAGTGAGACAATTATTAATTCAAAGAGAAGTAGGAGAAAAAAGGGCTAATTAGGTGACAACTTTGCAAGAATATGATATTGATATTAAACCAGCAAAGATTGTTAGAGGTCAAGGTTTTTGCGGATTATTAGTAGGAGCTCATAACATACTAGAAAATCAAGATCCATAAAACGTTGTTCAAGTAAGTTAGATAAGTGTTACAGATTCTGAATCTTAGTATGCTGATCTGATATTTTACTTGAAAAATGGGTATGCTCCCTCTAATCTTAGCTATAAGAATAAACGTGCTTTAAGATTGAAGGCTACTAAATATGAAATCATTAATGATGTGTTATTCAGAAAGAATTATGATTCAATCCTATTAAGATGTCTTGAAAAGACTGAAGCAAAAAGGGTATTGCAGGAATTACATGATGGACCAGTAGGCGGTCATTTTGGAGGTGATACCACAGCTCACAAAATCATTCATGCTGGATATTATTGGCCTACCCTTTTTAAAGATACACATGATTATTTGAGGAAGTGCAAAATTTGTCAAACTGCTAGTGGAAGACAAAGGAAGCCAACTTTTCCTTTGCAGTCAGTAAACATTGAGCAACCATTTGAGCAATGGGGGCTTGATATCATTGGTGAGATAGTACCTCATTCTTCCAAACAGCACAAGTACATTCTCACAGCAACAGATTACTTCACAAAGTGGGTAGAAGCAATCCCTCTAAAGGTAGCCAATTCTAATGCAATTATTGATTTCATCAATCAATTCATCATTACCAAGTTTGGTGTACCTAACGCTCTGGTTTTCAACAATGCATCTTATTTTTCTGGTAATAGTATAGTGGAATTTACAATTAAAAGAGGTTTTAAATTGAAATATTTAGAAAAATTATTATCCACAAGGTAATGGTTTAGCTGACTCCACTAACAAAAATCTCATCAAAATTATTAAAAGGACCATTGATCAAAATCAAAAGAATTGGCACAAGTCTTTAATCTTTGCATTATGGACTGATCGTATTACTCTTAAAGCTTCTATAGGAACTTCACCTTTCAATTTAGTTTATGGAAAAGAAGCTGTGATACCATCAAATCTAGCTCTCCCATCATTAGCCCTAGTGCAATTCAGTGAAGAAAACCCTTCCTCATCCATTCAGTTGAGATTTGATAAAATCCTTAAATTAGAAGAAGATAGAAAAAAGCAAAAGATATTCATAAAAAACATCAACAGCTTGTAAAAACTTCTTTTGATTCAAGTTCCACCAGCTCAAAAAAATTGTCAACTGGTGATCTTGTTCTGAAATGGGATAAAGCACATGAAGAAAAAGGTAAGCATACCAAATTTCAGAAAATGTGGCTTGGACCATTTCAGATTGCTGAAAAGATAGGCTCATATACATTCATACTCTAAGTTTTAACAGGAAAGAGAGAATCTCTTCCTGTAAATGGGCTTGTCTTAAAGAAATTATTTTCATAAGGAGGTAACCCCTTCTTACTTGTACATATTCCTTTATGCAATTTTTATTTGTTTTTGTAAATAAAAGTTGTTAATAGTCTCTAATTGACTTTTTACTATTAGAAAATTGTCTTAGGAAGAATGTTATAAATACTTATTTTGTGTAAATAAGGATTTTTAGGGAAATGATTACAATTTTGGATAGTTTTAAATAAAATGTTAAACTTTGAAAATTTGTTCAAAACATTTTCATGATCTTTTGAAACTTTGAGGAAAATATAAATCATTATAAGTTTATTAAGTAGAGAAAGGTTATCTTTAAAAAGTAAAGACTCTTTCAAGCCTTAGCAAACAAAAAACTCTGAAAATTGTCATCCATTTATTCTTAAGGATACAACTATTTCACCCCATCCATTTTGGTTGTGATTTTTTAGAATGTAATTCTAAGAAATTATATGACAAAATTTACGAGATAAGAGGTCTCATCATGAGCCTACTTACCATGATCATAAGAAGTAATAAAACTGACATTACCAATACTGCATACCAAAACAGGGTAATGGCTTATAAAGTAAGACAAGGGGTCTCATCACGAGCCAGCTTGTTCAGTTTAATTACAACTAGTGAATGGCATTGTTTCGAATCCATCTGGTAATCTAACTAAACCAAAACATGAGAACATCACAACACCATGGCTATCCGAAAATGGCAAGGCTAGGTTGAATACACTATCACACCTGGCAAAACCCATGCCAAGACAGCAAAAAACCACATGTGATACCATGCATGTGAAATCTAGAAAGTAAATCATACATGCAAATCAATACCTGCAAATAATCATGGTGTAGATGCTTGATTCCTGCTTCTCCTTTTTCTTGCTTTCTTGCCTTTCTTGCTCCAATGCCAAAATGCTCCAAAAACTCTAGGTGTCCAAGAGAGAGAGAGAGAGAGAGAGAGAGAGAGAATAATTAGAGAGCTCCAAACAATTCACTGAAAAAAGGTACCAACTGATCCTCATAAGACATTTTATGGAAGAGGCCTCTATTTTCTTCATTTTCGATTATTTTCCTTCATTTTCATCCTCACATGAAACCTATGACCTTTCATCTCCCTTTTCTCCTAACTTCCATTATTTTCATAAATAAGTTTTCCAAAAACACCATTTTTCCTTTCCAAAGCCTTTTCCTTTGCCTTTGCCAATTTCCTTAGCCATAATAAACCTAATTAACACTGCCTAGGATGTTTTGCCCAAAATTGAGCTTGGAATAATTGTCCCATCAACCGTGGTTATTATTTTAAATTTTATTATATGGAATTTTCACTAGGGTTGTTACACTTGCTTACCTATCCCAGATACCTACAAGGTCTCCATATAAACCTAATTATTGTGAGAAAAACCAAGAATAAATATGTAGTTTTGCTCAAGTGTAGAAATGATATAATTTATGTAGTAAATGCACATATAATGTATGTGTCTTATTAGAGCGATAGGCGAAGAGTGGTTTCCAAAAAACCCTCTAATAGGATCAAGGTCGACCTTCACCAATTTACGAGACCCAATCTCCCATTTTAAATTCCCAATAATCCGATGTTTTAATTTTCACATATTGTTCCATATATAAGAGACAGTGTTAGATGTTCGGGCCCCATCCTTAATCACTTTCAGTACTTATCGATTCCTAAGGTAATTTTACTTTATAATATTTTACAAGATACCATTACCACTTATATTGTGCCACATACTCTTAACCAGAAGTGCCCAACTGAACTTTTCAATGTCCTTAATACCCCATCCACCCTCTGTAGTGCCCAAAGAAATAACCTCTAGTCTCACAAAATGGATCTTGTGAACAAACCTGGATCCCGCCAATAAAAATTTTGAAATATAAGAATTAATAATTTTGATGATATTATTAGGCATCATATACAAGTGTATCTAGTACACAAAAACACTCGGTATAAAATATTATACAAGGACTAGCCTACCCCCCAGAGTCAATCATTTATGGGCCAAGGTATTTGAAACTAGCATCCAAGTGGATCGTCTAAACATCAAATGTTTTTATGATCTCTAATACACAACGTAGCCCCAGAGCCGGTGCAATCAATAGATATTTTTCTTACTCATGTATAGACTAGATGCATCACCAAATATGAATATAATCTCATGGAAATGACTCCATTCCATGTCAGAGGCCTTTCCCAAATTGAGTATATCATCAACAAAAATTAGGTGGGTAATAGAAATATTTTTAGTGATATAAATCCTTGAGAATGACCCATGAGTGTGTGCTTCAAAACTCATCATGTTGAACCCTTTAATCACTAATAAAAATAAAAAAGGTGATAATGAACAACCCTACATCAAGCCCACAGATTCCTTGAAGAAAGAAGAAGGAACCCCAATAATAAGTACAATGAAGTTTTTCAATGTGACACATGATATAATCCAATATACGACTAATAGAGAAAGGCCAATCTTATGTAAAACCATCCTCAATAATTCCTAGTCCACACAGTCAAAAGCTTTAATCAAATCAATTTTCATAATTAGTGAATCATTATTTTTTCTCTTAATAGAATTCAAGCATTCTTCGGAAATATCCATGGCTTATTGAATATGTCGATTCTTTAAAAACCCAAATTTTTTAGGTGAAATATGTATTGACATAGTACCTTTTAACCAGGTAGCAATAACCTTAGATATCAATTTGTAGACAATACGATAGAGAAATATTGGCTAGAAATGATGATGACATGGAAACTTTTGGGATTAGTGTGATGAAAGTAGAATTAATAGCACCTGATATCCTACAGGTGGTATGTGATTCCTTGGCTAATTGTAACAAGTATGGATCCATGATATCCAAGAAATGTAGAAATAACTTCATAGTCCACCCATCGAACCCATGACTATTATCCTTAGCAAATGACTTTAAGAAGATGTCATTTTATCAAATGTAATTGACTGGCTTGTTTTATCATTATCGACATCATTAAGCCTTTTCAGATATGTTTCAATGACTTTCAGGTGGTTTTCGATATCTACATTGTCCTTCACACATTATAAATTTCCAAAATAGCAAATAACCTCTCTATGCAAATTTTTTAGTGTTGCGATGCATCTTCCCTCACCATCTTGTAGGCGCCATATAGTGTTATCTCCTCTCTTATGAGATGAAAATTTATGGAAATTTTCAGTATTTTTATCACCCCCAATAATCGATATAGCACGAATTTTAAGCATCCACTCCTCCTCTTGTAGTTTTAAGATCACTTGCTTGTGCCTTTCAAGATCCAAAATTAGTCGTTTATGTGAATCTAAGAAGAATCCATGATCAGATGGATTTTCTAATAATGCAATTTGTTTGTCAATATCAATCAATTCCCTAATGTTGGACACCTAATCTATTAGGGTTTTGGTGTATAGTTACTGAATTTCCAAGAAACCTTGGAAGTTGAATCCACTGGTTTGTACGTTGTTATTATATGTAGATATTTTTTAATATAAGTTGAATTCATTTTCCACTAGTGGTATCAAAGTAGTGTTTTATCTGCCCTGTTGAATAGATTGAACCACTAGTTTTGTGGCCTTCCAAAGCATACCTATCTCAACATTTTGCAGAAATTGCAATCCTTGCTTTGTGCCTAAATTTGTTCATGTGATCTAAACCATTGTGATGAAAAATTGTTTAAGGAGGAATTCTTACATAGAGGTTGTGCATGGATCGGCCCCATCATATTGTCTTTGTGCAAACAAAGATGAAATTGATCGTTGGTATGAGAAATCATTGGAAAAGGTAATTATAAACTTGTTTGTTTTCTTAATTAAATACATGGAGATTTGGTACGAGGTTGATTCGGCGTATTTCAGTCAAATCTTGATTTTCATTCCAATATTGTGTTTTCAATTACTAAATATTATTGTATGGGACTTATCAATGTTGTTAAAATTTCAACTTACGACATTTGTTGTCAAAAGTAAGAAATGTGGCATGTGTTTTGCACTCTCATTTTCTGAAAGAAAGCATTGTTCCATTTTGGTGTGTCATGTCCCTTCAGAGCGATGCATTTTGAATATTTTGGATAAACCTTGATCTTAAAGGAAATAGATTGGTTTATTATTTTAATTGTTATTTACTAATAGATGGTGCATTAGAGAATTTTTTAGGTCTAAAATGGGCCTCCTAAGGAATATTATAAAATAATAGTGGAAATAATAAAATAATATTAGATTAGAGGGAAAAAATAAAAAAACTAATTTTTCAACTCGTATTTTCAACTTATCTCCATATGATTTTCCTCAAATTTCAAGTGGGGTCACCCTTTGGATGCAGAATTTAATTCCTCATCCAAGGAGTACCCATGTTGCATACTTTCGATCGACCCTTCTAAACAAAAAAATGTGAAATACATGAAAAAACGTGATTAGAATCACGTTTTTTCATGTATTTCACACTTTTTTGTTGAACAGAATTCATCGAAATGCAACATGGGTACTCCTTGGATGAGGAATTAAATTCTACATCCAAAAAGTGCTCCCACTTAAATTTGAGTAAAATCGTAGGTCGATAAGTTGAAAATACAAGTTGAAAAAGTAGTTTTTTTTTATTTTTTAATATTTTTAATTTTTTACTCAAAAAATGGTGAATCATCCCCCATGGTTGGCATCATCATCTTGAATATTATTGGTTCTTATAAATTTGATTTTGGTTGTAATGTTTTGTTTTGAGGCCCATTTTCTACCTCAAAATTTCTCTAATGTAAGTGGGTTAAAGGATCAGGCGGATTGCATGGAGAATCTAATGGATAGTGAAGGCCAATTGATTATTGTTTGAATTTTGGATGCAAACACAACAATGAGTTTGAATTTGTGTGTCAATGTAATTTTCATTATTCCACAAAACATTTGAATCCTTCAACATCAACCATTAATGGTGAAGTTGTCCTCCTCCTCGATTCTAATTGCGATAACTGTTCAGATCTAACATATAAGAGCCAAATGTCTTGGCATTTCCTCTTGTTCTCTAAAGAGTGCAATCCGAAAAGAATCATTTCATCCTCGTCAACTACTAAACATCCTCTAAGCATGATGAGAAAATAATGACGGAAACAACAATGAATTGTGTATGTGTCGTAGTCTGCCTTTAGCCAGTGGGCCATGGAAATTGAATGAGACTGGTATCTTCTTCATATGATTTGAACGCATCATCAATAGTGTTAAGTTCAAGATAGATTTGGGCACACATCGTAGTGCTTTTCTCAAGACCCTGCTATCTCTAAATATATGAACTACTTAGCGATATGTTCTTCAGAGCCTCCTTTATTTCTCATCATAGCCCACATTTCTTCTAAGAAGCTTCCAAAATTGTGAGATCTGAGATATTCCATGTTGTAATCTTAAACTACAAGTCATCTCTTCTTTTTGCATTGATAAAATTGCAGGCATCAAACACTGCACTAGCACTAAAGTTGATGGAGAACGCATTTTCTTATATGATTGTGATCATGACAATGACCAAAGAACCTTTCTTTACAATGTAAAAATTTTGAGGACCTCTTGAACCAATATTCATTGAGAAAATTTGATTTCACTTGTCCAAGTTCGATTATTGGCAGTTTTATTGGTTGAAAATTTTGTATGATGCTCATAAGATAATGACAATAGGAATCGATTTTACATTCTTATTCTCAAAAAAGTTTATGTTCATGAATGAAAGGTATGTGCTCATGTTAAATATGTTTAATTGAATTATCTTTTCTTGGCCTTCAACCCGCCTCTGCGTATATGGTGACATATTGACCTTTGAGTCTTATCCTTTTTTCTCAATTTTGGTTGCTGCAACTCATGCCCATGCTTAGAATGTATCCTTTGGTTTGTGTTAAATATTTGTATAGAAATAGTTGGAAATATTTCGACTATGACTATTATGGCTCTGGAACCTACATGTGTTTTTATTTTTGCTTATTCATGGTACAAATTGTAAATAAGAAAAGTGCCTGCTCCTTGCTTTGCCTTGATGTGTTGTCAGCATTTAAAAAGGGGTGAGCTACTACAACATTATTTATACTCATTTTTCTTCTTTAAACCTTTTGCATTGTGGAACTTTGATGTAATGAGGACTCTCCTTCATTGCTTCATTTACTAAACTAGAGGAAATGGTACAAACCCTTTGCCACCTTTGGGATTGAAACTGATGACCTAGATTTCCTTATCGTTATTCCTCATCTCTAATCATGACTTGTCGGCATTGTTTTTCATTTTCTCCCATGAGAAATGATTTAAAGGAAATGTAATAGGAATGAATGAGTGCTTGCATTTCCCCATTCCAATGAATGAGAAAATATTTGTAAAGGAAGAAGGATATTGTGAGAACCCATGGAGCCTTAAATCTGAATTGACAACATAAACAACAAAGTTAATTTTAATTTGTTTTTCACATTACCTTTACCCTTTTGTAGGCTTCAATTGAACCTTCCAATATATACCAGAAAAGTGGCCACCCTACTCAAAGACAACTTTCACATGTTGAAGCTTTTATGTGTGCTTCCTTTCCTCTAAGAGCTCTCAGTAATCCAAACTAGTCCATTGAGGAAAACATTGCTTGTGAAAGGAATTTTGGTATCTTATTTTTACTTTGTCTTAATTAGTTGGAGAAAGGTGGCATATATGAGAGTGGTCCTTCATTTTATTTTGAAGGTTTGAGGCATCTCCATTACTAATTATATTTGTAAGAATTTATTACAAATGTCTGATATATTTATAGTTCTCTTGGGTGCTATCTATATTTTACTATTAAATTACATTGTAAACAGGTGGAATTTCGGTTGAAGTTAATACCCTTAATTTTCTAATTGTAAAATGGTCAAACTTGAGATAATTTTAGAGTTACAAAATACTTTGATACTATCTATTGTAAATGACATAATGAAAATCAACAAATCCACTCTTTGTGATATCAAAATGTATGTACATCATGCACAGGAGACGGTTTAGTTTCTCTAACTTGAGTCACAACTACAAAGACATGAGCTACAACAAAAGAGTTGTAATTTTGAACTGGTTCTTTTTCAGAACAAATTGTCATTTGAGCCCGAATCCCATCATTAGACAGATGTTAATTAGAATAATGAGGCTAGTTTAGGAACATATTTTTATTAATATGTAGAGGTCGATCTTGTGCTTCCTAATCCCATCGTCAGACCTTAGGAAAAAGTTGTTAACACCTGGAAAATAATCAGTCTTGGACATGACAAGAATGTGTCCTTCCATATTCCAAACTATTCCAAGAACATCTGGTCATGTAGTGTTGGGTTTCTTCAATATTTTTTATCTTCATTTCCTTTTGTTAGGCAACCACAACAGATTGTCAAATGCCAACATTGTGATAGAGTTGGCCATGTGAAAAAATAGTGTTTTTATCTTTACTCTTATGAGAATTGTGGTAAAGATGCTCATCACTCAAACAAGTTCTCTAGAAACATGGCTTTTGAAGGAACTAAGATTCACCTTGGATGGATCGCTTCTTGGGAATGGTATTCAACAAAGAAGAATATATAATGGTCATACCACAGATTTTGTTCTCAAGTATTGACTAGTCTTGTAGTGAATATTTCTTCATATTCTCACATATTTTAAAGCGGGGGGATTGATGGTTAGTTACTATTTTTGAAGAATCTTCATAAAGCAAGCCAAAAACATAACCAACTATTAGAGCTTAGATTCGGAGTCATCCATAGCCAGATTTAGAGATGTAACCAAAGACAGAGTTATGCTCAATGAGCATGTTTTTTGGTTGGCGACCTTCCTTTAACCACCACTGGCATAGCACTCTAGTTTATATGCTACATAGTTTGTGGTCATATTCAAACCATTAGTAGGGAGCACTTCCACTAGTATAATACTTCAACTTCTAGCTAGATTTGGAACTATTCTAGGAACTACTTCAAGCTTTTGTTCCAGAGTTGGTGGTCATCCTTAAACCACCACCAGTAGAGACATTGAGTTCCCCCATTTGGCTTGTGGTTTTCCTTAAAAACCACCACTTTAGATGGCACATTCAACCATTGCTTTCCATGTATTTTTGCACTTCACCTCTCTTCTTGGACTCATATACACCCCTTCCAATTAAGGGGGGGAATGTTGGACACCTAATCCATTAGGGTTATGGTGGATGGTTACTACATGTCCAATAAACCTTGGAAGTTGAATCCAATGGTTTGTATGTTGTATTTATATGTACATCATTCTGAATATAACTTGAATGCATTCTCCAACACTTGATATTGTGTCTCTTCTTCTTACCTTCCCAATTCTGAGCCTCCTTTTTCAACTACGTTAGTTTTCAGCATGTCACATCCATATAATAGGTCTCTTTATGTGGCTCATACATAGACCATGTAGTTTGAACCAACTTCTCAAATTCACTATCAGATAGCGAAGAATGACTAAACTTGAAAGGAAGGCATTTCTAATCAGATACCCCATGTGAATTCAGGAGAATAGGATTATGATCTGATATCATCGCAGGAACCACACAAGAACTCATCACCCCAAGATGCTCTACAATATTTTCATGTACAAAGAAACGATCTAGTATTTTAGCCATTCCATCAACCCCAAGAGAGCCATTCTTCCAATTAGTTAGTAGTAGGTCGAGCATAATTTCCATAAGATGGTTTGACTCAAACAATTCTTTGAATAAATGATAAAATTTTCATTTTTATCCCCATATCTCCTCCGCATCCATTGTAATATTGAGATCACCTGCTAGAATAAGTGAACTGATCATTAATAGATGACACCTATCCAATCAATTCCAGAACGCCATTCTAGATACATAAGGTGCAAAAAAATTCAAAATGTGAAAATGATCCTTCAATCCCCTAGTGAATACAGTGAGTAAAATACCTGAAAATGTTTTGAATGCCACAAATTTAACAACCATGGGGTTCCACATAGAAACCAACCCCTCAGATTATCCATGAGTATCCATAGAGAAAATCAGCCAGCCTCAGCACAGTTTAAGGAAATATGGTCGAGCATTTAACCCTAGAGCCATAGTCTCTTGTATAAGGACAATCAATGGCTTGTGTTCATAGATAAGATAATGAAGGGAATTACATTTCATGGTATTCCCCAAACTCTGAATGTTAAATTACCTAATCTTCACTGGGGGAAGTTGTTAGGATGTGTCTCTATAAGAGCTTGTGTGAAAGAATCCCCAAGTGGAATGGAATAATGGGAGTCTAACACATCTAGAATGTTTAATGATGTGCCAATATGTGTAGTGCTACTAGGCAAGTGTCGATAGGTCTTACCGCACCTATTCTTCCTGATAATAACATTTTGTCATGACAAAGGGCTAATGGTAAGGATATGAGTAGGTGATAGTTATGAATGGATGGATAATAAATCCATGTCTAGGGATGGGATGTGTTTAAGAAACTCAATGTCGTTGCCAATAGTAGATGAGAGTTCCCTGGAGTAGGAACCAAAGATGAAAATCAGGGATGAAGGGGGTGAGGGTGGATGATCAGGCGAAATCAAAGCGGTTGTATCAGGGACGACCAAAGTGTCCCTTGGATCAGGAGAGCCAGGTGCAACAAGGTGGTCCTATAAGAGAGATAAAGCCTTTATTATGGAAGTAACCCTAGAGCGACCATACTGAATTAGCATATTCTTACAAGGGGGAGATAATTCATTCAAGATAACCCTATAATTGTGATTTAAAGAGTCTAAATACACATTAGAATCAGGAGTACATGTGTCATAATTTACATTAGAAGAATCCAATAACACATCAAAACCGAGAATACATGTGCCAGAAGAAGGTATATAATGATGTTGATAAATACTTGTAGATGATGGTCGAGAATTCAATGGATCCCCATACATCGTTGGATCATCAAACAAGTTCCAATCTTGATAGTCTAGTCATTTTTTATTCAAAGGAAAATGTTTAAAGCGAGAACCCCCAAATAATCATGGACAATTGATGAGAAAATGCCCAATATTATACAAAATTAGGCACCTGAAGGGGATACCCTAGCATTCTAGCCTCTATCTATGAGAACAATCACCCCAAATCAGGACCAACTCAACAGGTAAACCACCCAAAAAATATAATTCCACCAAGAGCCAAACAATGTGCTTACCCATGTCACATAGACTTCTCTCCTCAAGATATATAAATTTCCAAATCGAGTCCCCGATAGCCATCAGCTTCGGTTGAGTCAAGATTTCTAAGGGTATCTTGGGGAGATTGACCTAAACAAGTTTTCATCATGGAACCTCCATCAATGGATTAGATATACCATCCCAGTGTTGCAAAGATAAAAAAACTATGTCTGAGAATTGAAGGAGTATTCAAAATATTGTCGACATCCTCCAAATGGAGGAAGTGGAAGCAAAACCACTTGTTAAGCAAGATACTAATCTTAGGTTTATAATTAATGATAGGAACCCAATAGGTGTCCACCTAGTCTTGCATCTAGAGTCCATTCATATTAGAAAAACCTACTTACAAATGAGTGTTTGTTTTTGTATACAAACAAATCTATCCCAGAATATGTCACAACCAAATTTAGGCTCCTAAATTTCCTCTGCAACCTTCACGGATTTTGTTTTACAGGAGCGTGAAAAATATTTATGAGAAGGATGATGCTAAGCGAATGTGCGACCACCATCGCCGATGGGAGGCACATAAGATTTTTTTTTATGACCGATATCTTCCCACATGGAAAATTTCCATGTAGACTTTATGCATAACACCCCTCCACCTCCATGGTTTCTCGTACCAATATCTCCACCTCTAGGGAATCAGGTCCATGTATGTTGTTTCCAAATGGCGAACATTATTTCGTCTGCTATCAGACCATTAATGCAGTGGCAGATACACTGCCCACCGTTAGATTTACGAAATAAGCGTCGCCGTTTCCAAATGTTGTCGAAACACTGATGTTGGACGTCCCCATCAAATCTTGACTAGAGTAGAACGATATACCTGATCTCCACTAGGTTGAAAAATACTACAAGTCATAAATGTGAAATGATGAAAAACAACCAAGAAATTGGAGTTGTCTTCCATTCGATGAAATGGAAGGTTTTCTGGGCGATGGAACGGCTCCAGTCCCCACCGTCTGACTACCCTCGAGTTCCCGTCCTGCCGTTGTCCGAATACCTGCAACCTCCCAGTGGGCCCCGCTCTGCCCCGCGCCGCCTACCTCCGCCACCTCCTCTCCTCTGCCACCTCCTCCCCTCCGCTCCCCCATGACCACTCCCTCCTGCACGCTCCAGTCCGATTCGATTTTGTTGCTCACCAATAGCGGACCATCTATAGCTTCAAGGGCGAACAGTGCCTCTCAGATTGAAGGCCTTGACACAACTCTTGGGTGGACGCATTGTAGGGCCAACAATAAAACTTTTATCTATGGTTTTCCTAGATTCTGAATCTTGTATCTTCTTATCGATAACCTCCTCTGCCTGATTTTTCATTCAATTTTGGTCAGCAACATTTAGGAGGTTTTGTAATGAACTGTCATGTACAGGATGAAGGTAGGAGAAACAAGCCCATGGTTCAACTGGCTATGAGGCATATACCTTGTGTAGAGGATTCTGCAGTTTTCATGGCACTAACTGTAGCCATTGACTTGAGCATTGAAGCTTGCAATCCTTTCAGTAGGAAGCTGAAGAGGGGTATCCGAAATTGAAACAAGAATGACTTCACAACTTGATTTCATAATTCCCTCCATTTTTTATGTCTTTTAGATGCCGAGTCTTTTCTTCAAACAAAACACCATATAATGGTGACCCTCGATCACATATTCAGATGGTAACTTCTTTACCATGGTCTGTCTATATACTAGAAATTTTGCCAGTAGCTGCTTATTTCTCATTCTAGGTATATCATTGTATATAAATCATGTGTTGACAGTATCTTACTGTACATTTTTTAGGGTTATCTTGTTTCCATTGATTGTGGATCTTGATGTTCATATGTACAATGTGTTTTCCGTGAAAGCAGGGTGGATTTTTTTGAAATTAATCAGGTAAAGTATAAATGAAGGCTTATGCTTTTATGCTTGTTCTAATATTTGTTTTCCATTGAAAACACATTTCATGTTTTCTATAACACGACAGTGACTCTTTAGAGTTTCCAAATTAGTTTTACTTTCATGGTATAGACATTTGTTATGGTTTTCCAATCTCTTCCGGCATTCTTAAATATGAATATATATTTTAATTATCTTGTCACGGCATATAACTTGAAGTAACCTTGAAACTGCTAAAGAAAATTTGTTGGTAAACCATATCATTGTATCAACAATGAGCTAAACATTTTCCTGTAGACTGAAGTGTTTGGACTCATTCCAATCTTCTATTGTTTGGTTAAAGGAGAGGGCACATGCCCACTAATGGTTTTGGTGTCAAAATAAGTATTACAATACAGTTAATGGCATTGAAGTAATGGCTTTGTTGTCAAAATAATTACTACAATACAGTTCATGGCATTGAAGTAGTTCATGAGATTGGGTTGTGGATTGAATGAGTTGTCTTTCAAGGGTCTTCTTCCAGCTTAGTATTGAACACTCAGGTAGATTCCATTAGTCGTTTACAAGTACAGAAAACAGTTGCAAAGGCTTAGTAGAAATGAATCAGGATAGGGACTCTGTTACACATCATAATATTACTGTACTTTCAGATACTTTTCATTTTCTCTATTTTGTAGTTAATTGTACTCTAATGAAAAATGAAAAATGCTACCATCATGGTACAATATAATTCATGATATGTTGAGTTAGGATTGCTCATTTGGCTAAGCCACGAGTCAACAAACATTGCACACAAGGACTTTCATTGGTGGTCAACCCTATGGAATTTATTCGCTCTACAGACCCATATACTGCTCCTGCTATAATATCAACATGTCCTCAATAGTATATACCTTGTATGTAAATGTGCATGTCCCAGTACGTGTCATCACAAAATCCATAAAGGAAGATTTTCATGAGTGCAATGCATTCTCCGATCTCACAAAATTTCAAGCCTGAATTTGTATATCATGTTAACCCATGAAGGAAAGATTTTAGAAAATGCATAATGTCAAGGATTTTAATCACAGTCAAATATCTTGAATCTCGCAGAACCAAAACAATGCACAAGAAACAAAAATGTATTTTATATTCACATAAACAGACATAATGAATCTTGTGTGCCCACTACCTGTAAATAAGTTGAATAAGAAACTGAATTATTTATGAACAGAGGAATGCATATAAATTTTTTCCTGTAGGCATTGGAAAATGATTTTCCAATGCCTACAGGAAAAAATTTATATGCATTCCTCTGTTCTGCTCGAAAAACTCCAAGTGTTCCAGTCAGTGCAGGCTGTGAAGATTGTTACAGAAATGTAGGTGTATGTTGTCAATGTATAATATGGGAGAGTTGGGCACTTTCAGTTTTGTAAAGATTCTTACGGGGTATTCTTCCTTTTATACAGAATCCCCAAGCATCTGTAGAAAAAAATGATGCCCTGTTTTTTACATGGATCACTTGCTGCAGCAGTCAAAGCTTCCTTGCCTCGTTTTCAATGAAACTTTTTTTGACCTCAAGTCTTTTTCTACTTATATTATTCTCCTGGCTGGGCTTACTGCTCTACTCAATTCGATAGAAGCTCACTCAAGAAGAAATATGAGAGGAGATCATGGAGTCATATACCTAGATGAAACTTGGGTTAAAAAAACGCTTCTCTCTCATTAGTAAATATCATAATTCTCATAATGAATATAGGGCGATGAAAGAACCAAAAAAGTGCATACCTAGCTGCTCATCCTCTGTATGTAGAAAATTCTTGAAAAAAAATATTGTTTGTTTCACTATTACAACAAATGGAATCTAGAAAATATTGTCTGGCCAGATGCACAAAATATAGTTCCAAGAGAAAAAAAGTAAGAGGAAGGAAAGTGGATCCACATCGATGTACCAATCCACCCACAACAGACAAAAAAAATTATATCTTCAATGTAGAATGAAATTTTTCTAAGTAACCTACAAAATAACTTTAATGTATATGACTTCAGTAAAAGAAAAAGGATAGACATTGTCATATCAATGGCTACAGAAGTGCATGCACAATATTTTCCAATAGATGCTAGACAACACAAAATCAAAGCATCTTTGGAATGGATGAGTGTTTAACCATCTTCAACAGAGGACGTATTTGAAACTATTTTGTCCAAGTAAAAATGCAGTTTATTCACAAGCATAATCATTATGACTCCCTTATACAAGTATCCTCCTTTAAGCTAACTTGTCCCAAAGACAACACAACAAGGGGAAATTGTGTTCCATGATGCAATCCAAAATGGGTTCAAATGCTATGCCAGATAGGCATATACTGCAATGTAATCTAGGTAAAGAAGTATATAGACAGACCATGGTAAAGAAGTTACCATCTAAATATGTGATCCAGGATCACCATTATATGGTGTTCTGTTTGAAGAAAGGACTCGGTATCTAAAAGACAAAAAATGGAGGGAATTGTGAAAGAAAGTTGTGAAGTCATTCTTGTTTCAATTTCGGATACCCCTCTTCAGGTTCCTACTGAAAGGCTTGCAGGCTTCAATGCTTAAGTCAACTGCTGCAGTTAGTGCCACGAAAACTGCAGCATCCTCTACACAAGTTATAAGCCTCATAGCAAGTTGAACAATAGGCTTGTTGCTCCTACCTTCACCCTGCACATGACAGTTCATTACAAAACCTCCTAAAAGTTGCAGTCCAAAATTGAATGCAAAATAGCCACTGCTACAGATTCCGAAAGTGTCACTTTTGATGTGTCAATTAGGAACTCTCCACCCTTGTGATAATTAGTACGGATCTCTGAAACAACAATTCCATTACTTACTCCTACCAGAGAACCACCTTCTACAACTAGCGGAAACCTACATCCAATATAATCCTTCCCACCTTGCTCTCTCCATGCTTCCAGCCTACCCCACGGCTGCCAGGTATCATCACCAGAAGAGTCTGGCCACAAAATCAACCATGTTGCAGGATTATATTGAGAAACATAATCAGAACCTATTGAAGGCACAAAGGGGGTTACCATAGATGCAGCAACAACAGCATATCCAGAAAGGTCATGAATCATAACCAACCATCCTTTCTGCTCCCTTCTTGCACTATCCTTATCACCGTTTTGAGAAATAGACCAACCATTGGCAGTACTATCAACTTTAGAGAAATTGGGAGAGAGGAAACAACCAAAAAAATAAAATGTCAGCCAAAATTAAAAAATTTCATGTTGAAAAGACGACCATAAAACTGGAATGACGACCATAATGAAAGCTTCAAGGGAAAAGGGGGGAACATATATTTCCTCTGAAATTTTACATTATCTTCTCTATTTGATTGAAAGGGAAAAAAAATAAGGGCTTAATAAGACAAATTGCAATTTTTTTACATAATTCATGCTTTAAATGTCGAATAAATAAAATTAAAATGCTACTAATGGGATGCTTGAAACCCAAAGCTGGTGGCCAAGTTAAGTTAAAAGATCTGGATTTCATTTTCGTATGGAGAGACAAAAATGCTACCAATGGTGTACTTTTATATTCATTCTTTCAAGCAATTGAATTAGCCTGTAATCACAAAATGCAATGTTCAACAAGCTAAACCTTAATTAGCTGTCATGAGATCCCCATCTCAAATTTGGACAGATGCAATTGTCACAAATTTTGTACGTTCCTATTTTTTTTTCAAGAAACTACACCATAGGTTGTAATAGAAAAAATCTATGTAAAACAAGCTCAATTCTTAGATTGTCTGACTACTAGCCGTGATTGGCATCCTCTGTCTCGGCTGAATTTACAACTGAAAATCAGTTGCCTCACATTTCCTTGCAGCTACACAATCTGGGGGCTAGATGCAGTTTCGTCTTCAAACTGAAAGATGTATCGGGGATCAGGCTTAATCCTAATTCACCTTGATTTTTCCTATACTAGTCCATCCATTGTAAAGCTGCACTGCCTTTCCCTCTCCCCATTCTGGTCCTACCTGCAGTCTGAAGGTCCCAATCTGCTTACTACTACTACTCCCTAAGTGACATTCGTGCTTACCTGTAAAGATAACTAATTCCAAATACGCTTGAGATGACTGAAAACAGGCGGGAATTTACAGCTTGCACAAATTAGCTTCTTCTAAATAGAATCTTGCAGCAATAATGTGAAGATCGGGGCCACCGGCAGAAGGTGTAACCAAGGGAACTGATGTTGTTTGTGCAAGAAACCCTTTAAGCCAAACTTCGGAGAGACAACGAGAGGGCAACGCTTCCACACCGCTCCTAGTGTTTGTTGATGCTACGAGTATTCGAAATCTACTCTTCATCTCGGCTCTTGGAAATAGTAGTTGGGCACAGTGGAATATCGAAATGGTAGTACGGCGCGAAAGGAATTTAAAAATTTAAATTTTAAATGGTAGTCGAGCGCGAGTGGGGGGGGAGGTGGAGGCAGTCGGCAGAGAGCAGTGTAGTGGAGCGGGGCCAAACCACCGATTTGGAACAACAAATGTCGGTGGGGCGTTGGCCGGAGTTGTCCCATCATTGGAGCGAGTCGTCAGATGGGAGCTCCATTTCGTCTAATAGTAGATTGCTCCCAAGAAATTTGAATAACCAATGTCCCCCGCCAATATGTCAATAATGACATGACGGGTCCACCCGGGAGCACAAAGTAACTAGCTCGAGAATGGAAAATAAAAAACGGAGGTTGCAGAGATGTCGTATATTAATCCAAAAGTGTCTGTACAATATAAATGATCATCCAGGGAGGATAGAAAAATATTTAAATTCCATCCAAACATTTTTAGTAAATTAATGAGTCACTGGAAAATTTCGACAATGGATCATAAAGAGAAATATTTACTCCTCGCCAACCAGATGGAAGAATCAACCCCTCCACTCAAATCAAGAGGGTGAATTAGTGGACGTCACAATTTTAGCCAATATAAGTGGATCACAATACCAATTCAAAATAGAAGCACAAAGTACGGAGAAACAACATAAATGGTTTGATGTCACGCAAGTATTACAATTCCATAAAATATCAGAGTCTCACATAGTAAAATCGCCTCTAGTATGTAGAACATCAAGAGATGACAGAGATGTAAAGATTTCATATGAACCGACGTAAGTCAAATGAACCTATAATAACCAAAGTGGAGAATACAGAGCACAATCGACCAATAATAAAATTCAAGTATACTCTTAGTCAATAACCACATAATGAAAGGTTATCTTTGGCAATATGACCACCCATAGCTAAGTGAATCCAATGAAAATTAGACATTACGTGAGCACAAAGGTCATCAGGGTATGATCTTACATCAACTTCTAAAAAACCAGAAAATTTGAGTCAATATGTCCCTATAAGAAAGAAAAAGAACACTGATTTTCTGATCCGAGATATCCATTGTCCTAGTCGAAACAAGAACTCGCCTACTGCAACATTCCAGCTCAGTTTGCAACACTAGTTGCTCCAAACACTAGTCGCTACAACTTTATGGTTATGGATTACTAAATTATCTTTACAACACCATCTACCTTTAATATTTAATAACATGGAACATCCTTATTTTTATTTTACATACACACACATATATGCCTCTCACTCCAACCTTTCATAATATTGTATAACACTTATTATGGTCGAATGGTATTCGACCCTATGTTCCAAAGTTTGTGTTATAATTATATATACATGTGTTGATAGATAAGTCTATACTTAGACTTGTTTTCCATCCACCAGAATTATCTACAAGGTTACAAATGTTATAGGTGTGAGCTTCCGTGGCACCATTCTCCACCTTATTTTCCTTAGAGAACTTGGTTCATGTGGTGTCTAAACGTGGATGAAGGGCCCGTGATTCCAAATTGAACCCTAGTCAGCTGTTATATTCAACAATGAGCATTTTCTAAGGATTGATCAACAGTGAACATTATTTTGATCTCATTAGGGTAACTACCTACCCTTCACCTCCGCTGCTTTGGTCTCATTTTTGTTTGTTCTGGTTGAGATCGGAACTCTACAACCTCATGGTGTTTTAAATGAGAACAAGGGTTTCCTCTATTTTCTTGATGGATTTATTGTCGGAGTTTCAGTTTCTCTGCTTAGAATTATCGTCCAAAACTAATGTGCATACTGGCAGAGACAAATTGCACACACCATGTTCTATTTTTCCTTGTTAAACTCTAATTTATTACTTATTCTTGGGTATATATTTGTCGGAAGCTTCTTTACAGTGTTCTTCATGAATTTTAGTCAGTAATGGTTGGCTTGGTATGTTCGTATGTCAAACCCTAGCCCTTCTTCGAAGTTTTGGTCATGGAAACTCACTTCTACAAGGACTCGACAAAAATCTGCCTTCTCCAAGGCTTCCTTGAAAATACTTTCTCACGAGTAAGTCAAATTCTTGAAACCCTAACTCTGATACTTGCAAGGGTTTTTTTCCAAGTATTATAATTTAAATGTTGAATATTTTCCCTTGTGTCAGGGTATTTGTGTGAATATTTCACTCCTCTTCGATAAAGGTAAACATAATTTTGTTGCCACGATAATTCTTTTACATTTCCTTATGATGATTTCCTCAGAAATTTGAGAATTTGGCTAAGGAAGTCATTCTATTTTTTGCAGGTTAGTTCCGGCAGTTATTCACTAGAAATTTGGCCCAATTATCGACGGCCACTTCGTCGCTATTCCGACACACAATCGTCGCAAGAGTGATAGTTCGAGGCGGGACAAAATGCGGTTAGCCATTACGTCGCAATTTCACGCTTTTCCAAAGTGTTGCAATACCGACAAATTTTCCGAGGTTTCCAAAAAATTATCGCTCTTCCAACGTTTTCAAAATCGTCGCTCATCTGATGTTTATAACTGTCGCAATTCCGACGACTTGCGTTCCGACGTTTTGAACGTCGCTCTTCTGACGTTTCTAAACTGTCGCTCTTCTGACCTTTAACCACGCTTTTAAAGCGTCGCAAAATCGACGCTTTGAAGGTGTCGCTCTACCGACGAATTGAATGTGTCGCTCTTCTGACGCTTTGAATGTGTCGCTCTACAGACGCTTTGTAGGTGTAGCTCTACAGATCTTTGAAGGTGTCACTCTTCCGATGCTTTGAAGGCATCAGTCTTCCGACGATTTGATAAAAAATTAAAAAAAAAATTAAATAGTTGCTGATTTATTGCCTACTTTTGTTTTACAGTGTGCCAAGCTAATTCCAGTCCTTGTAGGTAATGAAATCTTCCAATTTTGAGATTTGTATACTGCAATTGCATTCTGTGCTAAGTTGCTTTAACATAAATTCACGGTCGATTACTTAGAGACAGTTAAATATGAGTAATGTTTTTTTTTTTTAATTCTCCAGTATTTGCAAGAAATGAAACTAAAGTCATAACAAATTGACTTGATAGTTGTGATGTCAGAAAGTTAGGCGGTTTCATACTGAAATTTCTAACGAAGAATATTGTTACTAAGGTTGACGACTGTTAGAGGCCCTTTGAGTACAATGAAACACTATCCGCAATCGGTATCATCTGTATATCACATTTCGTTAGTGTTTAAAATGGAAATATAGAATATAACTGATGGCGAGGTAAACCCACAGTCCCGGTTTTCTCATTACTTCAATCTCAACCTATTCTTATGCCAGGGACTGGAAAATTAAACAAATAACTCTGAGAGCTTTAATATCAAAAATCTCAGATATTTGAGATATTGATTTCAAGGTTTATTATGTGCATGTAATATCTCATGCAATACCATCAGATTCATTCTTCTTTCGGGGGAGCTCTACTCTCAACCTACTCTGCTTCCTTTTAACTGACAAATTAAATACACCTATGTATATTAATATCTCAATCTGAGATTGAGATATTAATTAAATATCCTCTTTTGGTTAAAACCCCGTATTTCATATGAACCCATCACCCTTGGCCGATACATACATACACTTGTTATGTTAATGGTTGGTTGGGATTGGAACACGATCCTTATTACAATAGTGCTTGACCACAACAAACATATAACAAGGCAGACCACACTAGCCTTTAGGGATACCATTCATTTTATAACCAGGGGCTTTATATAATGTTCGGGCTACACATATATTATTAAACTTGTGTCAATGCGACCAACATGCCATACCATGGTTAAAACCGTAAACCATAGTTAGGATAGCGACAATCAACATATATATATGCGTGGGGCCCAGTGCCTACGACCCTTCCACATCCAATGGTGGATAATACGTCACACCGGCTTCGACGATCCAACGATCCAACTGGATATCGCACGAGTTAATTGCACGATCATTAACTCGCGATGAGAGTGGTTTTCCAAAACTACTTAAGGTCACGTGTCAGCCCATGGCATTGATTGCGTCCAAATGGGGAATACAGCTTACCGTATAAAGGTAGTGCGATATACCGGAAACCCGTCTTTACTTTGCGGCCCTCGCGGTTCTGACTGCTCTTGCTCAGGGTTCCACCTGACTTCAAAACTGAATCTTGCCCACAGAATACAGTTCAATATCTACTCTCCCTCGATTCTCGCTCGGCAACCAGAAATAACAATTACCTGCATCCTTCATGAACCCTCATCGATTCCCGTTGGTCTATTCACATGAGGTTAGAGCATATTCGGGATTCGATTGTCAACAAGTTGTGGGGTGTGGCTTCCATACAAAATCCAACATCGATTAATACAGGACTTCGACCTGTACTATCTATGCACGCCCTCACGGAACTTACACACACAATTCATATATTAGTTTAACACAGGTTTATCATGCAGTTAAGCACCGAGACTCATAAACAAATCAACACCTCATCAGATACCGAGTACCATTCAAGCCCTCTAGTTACACAGGACATCATTCAACTCAACTACAGAGATTATTCACACAGAGATTCAAGGCATTCCACACAATATTTAAATCAATCAATACACAAATACTCAAGGTATTCTCCCACAGAGTTAAACAACGAATGCACAATTATACTGAGAAAAATTCCTCATTTATACAGTGACCAAACTTACAAGCTTTTAGCTGGCCAGATCTTCAATCGATTAGCCCTTCTCTTCTACCCTGTCTCCTCTACAGTTCTATGCAGCCTATGCAGTTCTCTATGAAGGTCTCCCGACTCTGTCACAAAGGTTTATTTTTATATCAATTACAATGAATCGATTTGAATTTCTCGATGACTCACAAACTCTTCAAATTCCTACAGTTCCAATTTAGAATAATGCTCTGACAGAAAGAGACGAACTGCCTCTTGCTATGCCCACTAATCATTCGGGCAGTTACATTTTCCTCTACAAATTAACTAAATTAGCTCAACTATGGATAATTTCATAGGGAAATAAAACATGAGACCCCCCTTTACATTTATTTATGTACAAAAGTTGCCTTGGGACTAATGCCCTTGCATCAATAACATTGTCATCCCTATTATTTAAATTTCATACTTTATAATCTCCTGAAGAGGGCAACTGGACGCAAACCACATGTACAACATATCAACCATGCAATGCACAACCATGGTGGTATTTTTGATCAGCTGTAAACTTGATGACATATTTTCTGCGATTCCCTAGGTCATATTCACTGGCTAGTTGGAAGAGTGCTTTGTAATTTGTTTAATAATGGTTATGTTAGCTGGACTCTTTAATGCACTAGCTGATGAAAAGTTTTATAAATACTCTACTATCATAGTTTTGGATATCCTCATATGCTATTTCAGACTCCATATTCACTCTCTGTTGAGCCCTAACTGTCCAACATCAGCTACACTGTATTTCTTTGTCGCAATCTGCAAAAACTAAATGCCTGATGTATGTGGATTCAGAAAATTTCATTCTTAAGCTTCTGGATCATGTCCACAGTGTTTTTGGACTGGAATGGCTGCCAAACAATTTTAAAAAAAAAATAAACATGGGGTATCATCTGTATATCACATTTCGTTAGTGTTTAAAATGGATCTCGATAGAAAGTTAAATGTCTTCCAATTGTTGATTTCACTAGCAAATCCACATCCATTTCTGTTCAATCAACTTGAGAATTTGCACATGAAATTCAGTAATGAAAAAGGCAAAAAATGGCAGGCCAGAGAAAGAGAGAGCTTTCCACAAAAGATGGAAAAAATAAGCTATTATTTTACAAGAATGGACTCCAGCAAAATGAAAAACCAAACTCAGAAAACTACCAAGTATCCATTCAGTTTATACACAATTCTGCTAACTAATGCAGGTGATTGAGATGAAAATTAGCACCTTTACAGAGAGCTACACGTGGCTAAATTTTCATACCACCCATTGGTCATTCCCATATCATCTACAATTCCAGCCTTCGTAGTGGTGATTTATAAAAATGATTCCCTTTGAACGCTTCTAGCCATAGTAGAAACTCAAAACATATCGTGTAGGATTGAAGCTAGCAAGTACCACTAAACATAAAATGCACAAACATATACTGTTCATGTTAGATCGAAAAAATAACACATAACAAGCATTGTATAGTTAGTAGAATAGAAAACTTGAAAGTTCAAAACCAAATTTGAAAAAACTGAAAGAAATATACATTTGCAGGCTCTCTGAATCACTTACAGAATGGAAAGAGAATAATAATAAAGTCAATATGGTAGAGGAAAAATGTTGTCTTATCCAAGAAGGGTAACACTGTAGCACATGCACAGTAATATCTGAAGTATTAAAGATAAACTTATAGAAACAACTTTAAAAATGGAACCTTAATTCAGTTCAGATCTAATAACTTTTATCAAAAGAAACTTACCATCATAGCCTAGAAAGTTCAGGTAATGGTAGTAAGAGAAGGCTACCATAAAGAGCAAATTCGACAGTAAAACAGGAACGAATCCTTGTGCAACCAACATCAATTTTAACGTAGTTGTGGCACATCTTGCATCAGAAAAATCAACAAAACATAACACTAGAGGTTCTCCACCAGGTTGCAAAGCTCACAAGATCGCCAACATTTCATTAGACCTCGTTAAAATAATTTGAGTTTCTATCTATCAATAAATAAACAAAATATACTCTGCTTCAATAGTAAACAAGAATTTATAAAAACTTGACACATAAATTAAGATCCAAGCTATCATTTTAAGCTTAATTTATCAATGAATACTCAAAATTTAGACTGTGCTTACACGTCTAGGCTCCTTTTGTACCAGTCAAACTTCTTTGAAACCAATGAATGGACAGAAAATTTCTGTTGTCAGGTTAAGAAAAAACACTCTAAAGGACAAGCATACATGCATGACCAGAGAAAAATCAAGACACTCTACACAACTGAAAGCCTACCTAAAAGCAATCAATCTTCATACCGAAGTAGCATATATTCAGTTTCACAATGACCTAATGTCATCATGTACTCAACAAGTCAATTTTTGCAGTGTCATACAACCTCAAGCCTCAAACATCTTTACAAGTGATCATTTCAGGTCCAATTTAGAACAAACTTGTTAGAGATTTCACTGAAATCAAGTTACATTCTAATGCTCATTTAATATAGAGATTAAGATTCTGAATCTATGATGTTAATATTGTTGCCAGTATTTTTATTGTACTTGTGCCATACCCACCTCCACTAATAGTAACAACAATGTTGAATCCTAATCAGTCTCCATCCATGGGATTTTAATGGCCCTTAGATGTGAGATTCACATGTCAAATTGAATCATTTCATAGAATGACTCCACTGCATATTACTGCCTTTCAGCTATGGCTGAGTATCAATTTTACCAATTTGGCCAGCACTTGAATATAATCCTAATTACATCAAATTTCAAAATTTGAGTCTAACCCTAAGTGCATAAAATTCTGCAAAACCCACTTACGCAACACAGTCTAGGAGGGGTTAACATGCCTATGAAGTATTTAAACATTGTTGAGGGCTAAGAATAGTTGGACTTTGCCAACTAACCAAACTCACTTTTGATCACTTATAGTAACTTTAGCCTATAGATGCTCTCATAAAAAGAAAGCAGGTGGTCCAATAAAAGGAAGGGGACTGGTTGCGTGTTTCATTCCCTTTTTTTTGTCAACTGAAAGCTTTCCAAGAAGAATAAATCTACTGAAGCATGAAACTGATTTTGTTGCTACCCCAACTACCACTGATGTACATCACAATGTGTCATAGTTTACTGTAAGCCTCTATTGAGAGTGGGCAGCACTAAATCCAAGTAATTCCCCTCACCCCTTAAAAGACACCTCTAAATATAACTAGAAATTTCAAATAGTTAGTAAAGTAAAAGTACAAAGATATAACAGATCTGTGTTGAGCCAAAAACCTGTGCATTCACAACAAAAATGGGATGGATAAAAACTTAAAAACAATTCTGGACTTTGACGAAAAATCGTCTTATGCATACAAAATGAAAGAAGCATTGGCATACTACTATGTTTACAAATTTAAGGACAGGCAAAGTGAGTCTCCGGGCAACACAGTTACATGTGGAAACCCTAGATCCTTGTACCCACAATATCTAGTGACTTATAAAATGATTTCCAAAACAATGCCTTTGCTATGCATGTAAGAACGCCACCTGTATAATGAGGGAGATGTAATATTGTCTGAGAAACGGATTTATACAGAGTGGTCCAAGATTGTGTATTTATGGAAGATACAACTGATTTTGGCATGAAACATGTATCCAAGATTTCAATGTGCCTTATTTTAGAGGCCATTGATGATTTACTATGAAATCTAAAATTTCAAAACAAACACATTGAAATCACAGGATCTCCATCACGAATATCATAAATATTAACTGTCTTTTGGGCACTGGCAGTAGATACCATAAGAGGCCCACATGGCCTGTACCGGCCTGTACCACCAATTTTGGGCACTGGCAGTAGATACCATATTAATATTCTTCTTCTGTATCTTCTTGATCTTCATCCAACTGATCGACATCTATATCAACATCTGATTCAGAAATGATGTTGAAATGATCGACCATGTCATCATCATCATCAATTATGTCATTTTCAATAATATCCTCATCGACATCATCATCAATAATTGTTGCCTCATCTCCTATGCCTGGTTCATCTTCTAAGATATCTTCTTCGTATGTCAATGCATCTTCCTGCTCATCTGCCACTGCATCATCTTCTTCTAGATCAATATCATCTTCTTCCTCTACAATATACTCTACTAACCTTCCTCTTGGATCATATCTAATAGCAAATGACCATTCGTTCTCACCTGGAACCTGTGAGTAAAAGACTTGTTCGCATTGGCTTGGAAAAACATAGCGATCTTTTCCTGCTTCAAACTGTGATGTTTTAACCATTGGAAATCCATTGTCATGTTGAATAAGTGTTCTATCATCATCACATACATTCATTCGTAGCCTATACCATTTGACATCGAACAAAACTATTTTGAAGGAATTAAAGTCACACTCAACTATATCATCTAAGAACCCATAATATTTATTTTCAGATTCTCGAGGATGTCTTTCACTCTTGGAGGAAACATTAGTGACCTGGAATACTGCAGTTATCCCACTATCAGAATTTTTCCTGTTATCATCCAATTGTTTAACATGAAATTTACGACCATTGCACCACATAGCCTTGTGGTGTTTCAACTGCAATATGCCAAACATGAAAAAGATGCATTCTCAATTAATAATTAATCATATAATTTACACAGCATGAAAATTAACTGAAAAATAAAACTTGTTATCACATTATAAATATAGTATAAAATAAGTAATGAATAAAATAGGTGAATTAATTGCTTACCTTTCTATCTTTCAAACCATATGCTAAATCGATTTCCCTGTTCGTAACGTTTCCATCTCCACTATGATACACTTCTCTTATCAATTCACACAATAGATGCCATGATAACCTACCGTCGTTACGTGCTTTACATGTTTCAATCCATTCACTCATCCACTCAAGATTTTTTGCAATGTATAAAAGTAGTGCCTCATAATCTTGAGCACCTGAATAAAAAAACAATAATTCACCAATATTAATAAATATTACTTATAACCATGGTAAATTATATTAATTAATAAACTATGAAAGAATAAGACCTAATTGAATATAATGATCATATACATGATGTAAAAAAATGAAACATTATATGTATTATACATAATAAATCTTTTACCTCTCACTTTCTTCATTCTACCTTTTCCCAATAGGTGCTCCACTTCAAATTTTTTGATGGAGTTCACATCCCAAATGCAATCCACCGCCTTCATGGCTGGCGCAGCTAATATAGGAAGATAATGACTAATATACACCATGGATTGATATACCACATATCCCTCCACCACAGAACCCTTAGGTCGTGCTCTTTATCTAACCAAAGCCTTCAAGGATTTCAGGTGCCTCTCGACCATCCACATTGACCTTGTGTGTACTGGTCCACACATTTCAATCTCCTCAACTTGGTGTATCAAGTAGTGTTCTTGTGCATTGAAAAATGTTGAAGGTAGATACTTTTGCATTTCACACATTAGCCGAGGAATTTCTCTCTTCCAATACTTTATTTCATCTTGATGGATTTCTTTCAATGACAACCATCTGCAAATCATTATGCAAGGTTATTTCAATGAAACATAATATATATTTCATTACAAGTAAATTAATACATCATTTCATTAAGTACGAAAATAAATTGTATCAATTAGATTTTGCGTATAAATCAAAACTACTTACCTCATGTATTTACTAAGACCATATATAACTTGTTTGACATTGTTGTCGAAGTCGTTTGGGAGAGATACAAGTAGAACATACTATAACAATAAAAAATGAATCATTATTGGTTTCCAAATTAAACAGAAAAAGGAAAATTTAAAATATGTATTCAAGCAATAACATACAAAAACGTATACCAAAAAAATTACCTTAACAAAGGTATGCCAATCATGTGTTTTCACCCCACTGAAATCACCTTTCTTCGTTAAGATATTATTTATGTTTGAAGCAACACCTGTTGGAAATTTAATTCTTCTAACAACCTCTTTTACATTGTTGCTTTTTTGTTCTGTTAATAACCATGGAATATTATTATAATTTTGACCTCCATTGTTATTTGATCTTTCGATCACACTTTTCATTGCATGATTCGATTTCTCAATGTTAGAACAAATTTTGTCAATTTTATCTCTATCATGTTCACTATCTATGGTTCACCATAACGTTTTTGTCACATTCTCCGACATGCATTGTATCAAAAAAATGAGCTACTTTTAGGTCCTCATAGTAGGGAAACCTCGCGAATTGAGAAGGATAACATTTCATTCGAGGTGGAAGTACAACATTAGTACCTTCACCGCGATGATGACCTTGATATCAAAGAATAAAATAAATCAGAACAATAATTATAAAATACAATAAAATAAATTCATTAGTTAAAACAAAAATTCCAAACATTACATAAACAAATAATATATATATACACAAATTACGTACCAGCTGCTTGACGATTATTAATTCTATTATATTCCAACATCCACAACTGAGGTGTCATTCTTCGTGGTTTTAATCCAGTTTCTTCTTTATCATTGAAAAGATGTTTTTCAGTAGTATGATACTTATGGTTCCTAGAGAGGAAGTGCCTAAACTCATCAAACACCATCTTTCTTAAGTCTGGCGAATGACGATACTTCGTCTTAGGGCCACAAACTGGACATGCAAATCTACCCTTTGTTTGAAGACCTACAATAGATGGATCAATAACAATTAATATACTATGAGATCATTTTTAAAACATGCAATATGGTATATCTAATTTAGATAATTATGTATTATATTAAAGTGCAACGAAATATTACATACCACAAACATGTGTTAGTCCTGGGGCATCATGAATTGTCCATACAAGCATTCCACGACATTGAAATATCTTTTGCTTGATTGGTTTAGTGATGTCATACATAGTGATGCCATGCCATAACTGTATTAGCTCATCAATAAGAGGCTCAATATATACATTCATATCTTTGACCTGGTACTTACCTAATTGTTCAAAATTACGGTACATAATAATTACTACCATGATATATATATATATATATATATATATATAAGTAACTAAATAAATAATATATATATATTTATGCAAACAACGAGAGAAATGAAAATGTTACATTCAAAAAAATAATGTATCAAATACCTGGAATAATCATAGTCAACATTATGTGCTCCCTCTTTATTGACATCCAAGGAGGAATGTTATTGTTGATAACGAAAATAGGCCACACTGAGTAAGTATATCTAAGCTCTCCGAATGGATTAACACCATCAGCTGGCAATGAAAGCCTGACATTACAAGGTTCATTTTTAAAATCTACATATTTTTCCTCGATTTCTCTAAATGCATAACCATCTGCAGGCATTCAAAGAACACCATCTCCACTTCTATTATTTGAATGGTAATCCATAAATTTTGCTATGTTGTTACACCTGAACATTCACTGCAAACGTGGAATTATGGGAATATGAAGAAGAACCTTTTGAGGCACCTTTTTGGTTAGTTGATCTGTTCAATATCTACTGGTACCACATTTCGGGCATTCTGTTTTCAATGCATGTTCTCCGTAATATATAATATGATCTTTAGGACATGCATCTATAGTATTATATTCCATTCCAAAGTGTTTCATAATAGCACGTAGATCTCGATATGTTCAAGGTAAAGTATTTGGCGATGGTAACAAATATTCACCCAACAATCTACAACAGAAACAAAAAGTAGTGTCTTGTAAAGATTATTAATCATATATATATATATATATATATATATATATATATATATATATATAATAGTTATTAAAACCGGAACCGGTGACCGGATCAGTGGAGCTAATGAACCGGGTTTCGAACCGGAACCGGTCTAACCGGTAGCGATCAGATCTCAATGAACCGGTTTTAAAAAAAATACATTAAATAATTATTTTTTAATAAAATGAAAAATAAATAAATAAATAAAAACTATTTTAAAGATTTGCAACCATGATTCCAAGCCAATAGAGACAAAATATGAAAATTTTTCTCATTTATATACCATGCAAAGGTGAATATATCAAAATGGCACCAAGTGCAATACATATCATTGAAAAATACATAAGCAAACTTGTTGAAGTAATGTATCAGGTTTCTCTTATATTATTCACTGTGTTTTATTGCTGAGTTAATATTATAATATACAATCTATCCCTGCTTAGATCTATTGTAAATTCATTGTATCAACCTTAAATACAATTCTGGGTTTAGTATATATAGATATCAGACCAGCATTTTGAAGATCTTGTATTCTTCATTATCTATGTTTGCTTGGCAATAAATTTCTAGAAAAACATCTACAACACTTAGAGGTATTGAATTGGTTTATGAAACCCACTATTAGTGCTATTTGTAACAAGTTGAGAGAGAATTGCAACTTCAGCAGTCTGCTCACAATGTGTTTGACGAAATTTATCCCTAAAAAGATTCATTAAAACCCAGAAAACTCAGTGGCCAGTTTAGTGCATTTCCAAGCGGGAATTTTCTAGTGGTCAATTTATTATTTCTAGTCACATTTTCATTAGGTTGTATGTTGTTGTCCCTTGAGTGGCGTCAAACCATTTGCATCAGTCTTGATGCCATGATCAAATTGCTTGTATGCTGTGTGAAAGGTTTTGTATTTATGCTGCTGCTATGTGTGAGCAGAGAGAGAGGGTCTGACAGTTCCTAGCTGAGTGTGAAATAAGGTTGGTGCTGATTGTTTTGAGAACAGAAATTGTCATCAAGTACACTTCATGAGTTGCATGCTGCCAGGGATTTTATGCTAGTCAGCCTTGTATTTATCAGTCATCATGTGTATTGTTGCTACTATAAGGTGTTGAGTATGAGTTATTAGACAAGTTTGTTGCTAGTATAATAGAGGAATTTGCAGCTCATGGAGGAGACACTGAGGAATTTGCAACTCATGGAGGAGCACCTAACCGGCCGGTTAAGTACGGAACTGACCGATTTATGCATAAACTGGCCGGTTCCTTACTTAACCGGCCGGTTAGGTCCGGTTAACCGGCCAAAACAGGTGAGAATAGGCTATTGACCGGGTTGCAAGGCCGGTTCCAACCGGCAGCTGTCCTGACTGGCCGGTTTTGATAACTATGATATATATATATATAAGTTATTATTTTACACATTTATTACAACTAAAAAAAAGGAAAATAATCAACATTTACATATATGTGATCATATATACATATTGCATACCTTAGGAGTTGTGTCATACATCTGTTCGACAAATTATTCATAACCTTTAAGTTCACCAGCAACAATGTAGCAGAGAGAAGATTTGCATTTGAGTGTTCAAAAAGTCATTCACTTGACCTTTCAATCAAAGGTACATCATGAATACCGTCACTGCTATCTCCACCATCATCATCTGACTCACCATACAAGTCTTGGAGCATTTTATTTGTCCCATCATTAATGTGAATTGTCTCATTTTTTTCATCATGATCTACCTCCATGGGACGATTAAAATTACCTTCATCATTCGCTTCGTGTTCTTCACCTTGTACAACATCATTTCCAATACTAATATTTGCTGCAATATTCTCTTGTACTGGTGCAACATCATCTAATCTACTACTATTTAGCTGTGGAAGCTGGTTGATCATCTGCAAAAAGTTGGGGGGCAACTGTGCCTTTATGAAAATTACAAACATTAATAATTAAACATTAGTGTGCATATAAAAAATATGAAAATAATATAAAATTTTACGATATAATCAAAACGAAGATAGATAATTAATTACCACGGGACGATAGTCATTCGATCAACCATCAATGTGCCCATATTTCCTACAATGCATTGTTGTTGTTGCTATTAAAACTCTAACATTATTTCTCATACAACATTTTTTGCAAGGGCAATAAACTCTACCATCACCCCTTTCACCCTTTCGAATTTTTTTTCCACCTCTAATGTTTTCTTCCATTGATGCAAATTATCCTATAAAGAAAATAATAAATCTCTCTCAATGGTGTAGAAAACCCAAGACTTGTTGAACTCAATGGGAGCTCAATATATAAGCAAAAAGAAAATAAAAGTGGGCCTTTTACAAATTGTGAGCTTTTTACAAAATGTGGGCTTTTCACAAAATTGTGGGCTTTTTACAAATTGTTTATATTTTTAATAAAATGTGGGCTTTTTAAAAATTGTGGGCTTTTTACAAAATTGTGGGCTTTTTACAAATTGTGGGATTTTTTTTATTCTTAATGCATTTTCTGTAGAATACTAAACAGATTTGTCCAAAATTTGAGGTGCAAACTGTAGTCTCTACTATGTTTGGAAAATTGGAGGTTTATAAAAGATAAGCTGCGAACAGAATTGTACCACTATGATAAGAAGCTGTCAAAAACATTCCTTCTACTTCACAAACGTGGAACTACCTTAAGAATGCTTATGGTTGATATAAATATTAGAGCATGGCAGTTAAATGTAGTAGTTATGCTAAAATACTGAATAATAGCTTGAGAGTGCTCTTCAGATACTGTACAAATGCACCAAATTAAATTTGTACCATTACTAAAGATAAATGGCCAAAAATAGTCAATTTTGATATCATGAAGTTATGTCTTTCTCGGTAGAAAAATGGGGATAAGATGGCAAATATGAGAGAACTAAGTTCCAAGGACTAAAAAAACAAGGCCAACATAGTTCTGCCTTGAATCAGAGACAAAACAAAGCTACCCAAAAAAGTGTTTGAGAGCACCCATTGAAGCTCCTATATATAGCAGAGTCAACATTTTCCTATTGAACAAGTTTGTATAGTCAAAGCCACAACAAGATCAGATAGCCACGATCCTAAATGAGAACCAGAGCCAAAGCTGAGACAAATCCATGTTTAGCAGAACAAGATAGCCATAGCAAAGGATCTGACCACAGAACCAGATCATGAGAGATAGCAAGATTCTTGCTTCCATTATGGAAATGTAGAAACTGTACAAGGCCTTTGCTTCCAGCGGATTTCATTGTGACAGTAATTGCTATGGTGTTGTAAGCGCTCATTACTAGAATCTTAAAGCCATTCTGGAATTATTTTAACCTGGAGAGGGTTTTCTCTGGTTATAAATCCTCATGTTCAAATTCCATTGTGGATTGGTTGTGTTTGATATTATGTTTTTACTGTCTGCAGTTGAATTTTCACACAGAAAATTATCAGTCTAAAGCGGAGTAATTTTGTGATGTTTCTTTTGCTTCCTATTATGAAGTATTTCGCTCAGAACTCTACTTGTTGTAACAGAGGTCTTGGGCATAGAACAGGGGACTTGGGTTTTTTGGAATCAAACTTCAGGTTAAGATGCTCATCTGAAGAATGGCACAGTGAGCCTTAGCATGGATTTGGGAGTACCAATTTGAAGTGCAGGTAGGGCATTGTACAATAGACCGGTTAGATTTCTGGACCCTAATACAAAAGTTTCTTCTTCTTTCAAAACGTGTTTCTCATTTTCTGTAACCAATGTGGGTCATGTTCTTGTTTCAATTGGGGATGGATTAGCATTTTTTATTGCTCTAGATGATCACACTCTGGGTAGCCCTGGGGGCTATTTGGGGGTGATGAGTCCAATAGGTCTCAATGAACTGTTTCCCTCGCCGGAGAATACTATTGCAGTGGAATTTGATACTATTTTGGATGTTGAATTCCACGATCCTAATGGAAACTAGTACCTTCAGCTCCAGTACCTGTTCACAAAAGAGGGTGCCATAGTCATTCATGCGTGTAGAGAGGGTGAATTGTAGGCATTGCAACATGAGGTGTTGTTGTTGTTGCATTGGCCACTAGATTGTTTGTCTGGTTCTGTTACAAGCGTAGAGTATTGAAAAGGACAGACAAATTTACTTCAGATATTGTGAAATTGCCTCAGAAATTCACCTACAAAGAGCTCAGTAATGCTACGAAAGACTTTTTTTGAATTTGATTGATAATCGATAATTGCAAGCAAGGGTAATCCCCTTGTGAAACCCAAATTTCTGAGCATTTTCTAAAACCTGATGACGGAGTCATTGTAATGAACAAGCGCCTAGGTCCATATTACGTCCAAATCTACCAAGCACCAAGATCTATAAAAAAAATCCACAGTATCTGCGAACTTAGAAGAAGAGGCAGAAAATGTATTCTGCTTACCTATTCGAATAGTGGTTGGGGTTTACCATGACAAAAATTTGATAGAGCCCATGTCGCATTTCTTATCATTGAAATTATGGCAGTATCATTCAACTAGGCAAGCACCTGCCTCAGAGCTCCATGACTGAGGGCAAGATCCCTAAATGTTGCAGAGTCTCCAGCAATATTTCCCAAAGCCCAAACAACCTTACACGAACACCAGTTGAACTCAAAGTTGGGTAGTAGTTTTTTAAATCAAATTCCAAAATTACAGACGTATAAAGATAGTTGGGAAGAATAATTTTGTGCCTCTAAAATGAACGTGCTACCTGTTCTCGAACATTATCATTCCCAGAGGTAAGAAGTTCCAAAAATATAGGCAGTGCCCCGTAATCAATCACAACCTTTGTATTCTCAGAGGCTCCAAAAAAACCCAAATAGGGTCAACCCTACTATAGGAGGAAGGGCCTGCAGTAAGAACTTACCATTTTGCAAGAGCTGAGGGTGAATGCTGTTCTGCAAGAGCTGAGGGCGAATGTTGTTCTGCAAGAGCTGAGGGCGAATGCGCATGTGATATTAGACGTTAATGTAGTTTTTTTTTAAATCATTTTTATGTAGAGCGCAAATTTTGACTTTTGCATTTCAAATCATTTTTATTTACATTTGATTTTTTCATTTCTAATACAAGTGACAAACAAATTTCTATAAGAGGTTGAAATTTTTACTAGAATAACCATGAAAGACTAATTAAAATGGCTTAAAATGCAAGTGGGACTTCAAAATAAATGTAATTAAAGGTTCTCCCCACTAAATTTTTGCAAAAATGCTTACATTATTTAAGTTATCTAGGATATTTTTTTGTATTACACAATCTAAATTAAATAATGAAATAGTTGGGTAGTCTTATTGTTTCAAATTAGGACACAATTTTCAAATGGTGATGAAGTTTCATGTGATGATTAACTGACAATATTCTCCTTTCCTATCCTGGAAAAACTATACAAGGTTCTTTGCTGCCACGTGAAACCCTAACTCATGTAGCAGCATAGGACCAGTCCTCCATTTTGCTTGTCATAAGGCATTTTGCACGTATTTGATGACTAGAATTTGTGGATTCCTATTTTCCATGATGTGCTAGGAAGGATAGAAGACTTAATTTTGACGTTTGAATTTTTTTCAAAAAAGTTCTTACGCCCTTTAATTTCCACTTACCAATAATTTTGCAACACTAGTCCTCTTTGCAATTGCAAGGTTGTACTCAAAAAGTAAGGAAAGTTACTTTTTTGGCTCACTCAAAATTAAAAATTTAATAAAGGAATTACCACTTATCATTATTGATATTTTAAAATTAGAATCAATTTAGTTTTCCCCTTCCTATTATAGAAAGTTCACAAATCCTTTCTTTTACATAAAACACCAAAGAAAGAATAAAGCCCGTTGCCCTGCAAACTTCCAAGGTTGTGATTAGTGAAGCAATGAAAAAGTACGGATATAGCACTAAAAAATTAGAATGCCAATCTGCCCCAACATGAAGTAGTGTTAATATAGCTGGTGGCTTGGCTTGATGGTCAAACAGTGAATTACACAAGCACAAAATAAAAGCTTTAGGTGTCTAGTTCCTTACACTCGCACTCTCAAGGCATTCAGACTTAGGCCGAGCTCAAGATTGGCTCCGAGGAAACTAGATTGGCTCATTAACTTGCCATATTTTAATTTCATAAGGTATGTTCAAAGTTTGAACTGCTAGGGTAATTTATTATTGTGAAATCATAGTTCTAAATTATCTCTTATTCTGTGAGCAATGTAATCTATTAATTGTAAGCAGATTCATTAAAAAAATTCAAACTGATTTTAGCATGAATGATGAAAATTTATATATTAATTGGTTTATTAGAGTATTTGTATTATGTAGGAGCACTGGAAAGAAATATCAAGACTTCATTTTCTGTTTTCCTTATTTTATTGGGTTGAACTAGAGAAAATTGAATATGAATAGTGAGTTAATTGTAAGATCAATGGGCCAAGGCCATACATCAACATTGACCACAGTGGGGAAGTATAGGTGACTACTTATTGTACTTTTTCTTTATAAAGAACAATTGGTGGATAATTGTATTATTTGAAATCTATAACAAATCCAGGCAACAAAATTACAACAAAAAGAAAATTATGCAAAAAATTCACCAGGGCACTAATGTGTGGATACCCTATCATTTCTTAGATCCTCAGAACTTACCAAAACCTACTATATTGGTATACACATAATATGGCATTTACCTGAAGTATTTCATATGTATCTAGAAGTAAATAAGTTGTATGACAATTGTTATGGCAGATAGAAGATGTGTATTATAGTTTATATTTCAGTTTTTCTTAAGTAGCATGCATGTGCAGTTCATATAGTGACTACAATTACCAAATATATTTCAGTGAAGATGTGAAGATGATCTTTCATTAGGTCCTAATTACTTAAAGCATCATTAATTAGCTTTCCAAATGAATAAAACATGTTAACAAATTAGTAAAAAATAGGAAAACAAATCATGCTTTAAAAAAATATGGCACAATGAGTCACACTCTGAGATTTATTTAATTACTCATCAAGTGTCACTACAACATATATATGATCACCATTACCATAGAAATGGGACATGTGACCATCATTTTTGTTTCGCCAATGACATTCCACATCATGAGCATTTTTTAGGGTTGATTGTGTTGATTTTTTTAAACAAATCATTTATACATTTTATGGAAATTATAGACACAATTTATAATCACATTACAAGATCATGATGTATGGATATTCCTTATCATTTCTTAGATACTCACAACTTACCAACACCTAATATATTGATATACACATCATATGGAATTTACCCCCAGAATGCCACATGTATCCTAAAACAAATTAGTTGTACGGCAATTGTTATGGTGCATATGTGATGTGTATTACATTTTATCTTATAATTTTGTTGAAGTAGCATACAAAAATTTACATAGTGATATGAGAACCACTCTCTAAAGTATACATCGATTTGTACACATGGCTTTTCAGTTACTTTTTAAGATATATCATTGGTGATGATCACATGATTATATAATGAACCATTAAGTTGAACTATGAAATTATTCCTCACAACACACACACACACACATTTATGAATTAATAATTTTTCTCATATAATTTTTTTAATCTATTTTGAAAAAAAAATTATATATAATTATTTCTAAGAAGAACAAGAGAGAATTCCTTACCATATCTTCGTAAAACATATAATAGCAAGAAAATTAATCTATTGAAATTTCATTTCCAAACATATTCATGGAGTAAAATGAAGATTAAAAGGAGATATTCATGGATTTACATATAACATCACCTCATAATTAAGAATGTAAATGTACAATATTGATGATACATAGGTTAGGAGAAAATTAATCTATTGAAATTTCATTTCCAAACATATTCATGGAGTAAAATGAGGATTAAAAAGAGATATTTATGAATTTACTTATAACATCACCTCATAAAAGTGTAAATGTACAATATTGATCAAATATATTTATATATGATAAATAATAAACCTTTATCTCACATGTATCATATAATCTTATAAACAAATACATTCTATAATATGCAATAAAAAGTGAAATTACACAATCCACATGGAAATAAGACTTAGTTCAAGCAAAAGAAAATAAAAAATAAACCATAAGTGACACGGATTTTGCAAAGGCATATAAGTGTCGTTTATTGCATATAAGTGTCGTTATACCGACGGCGGCCAAAGCATCGCTATTGCGGCGGATGCCTCCAAATGTCGCAATTGCAACACTTAGACATTGTGTCGCAATTGCAATGTTTGGAGGCAGCCATCGCAATAGCGACGCTTTGGGGCATAGTGTTGCAATTGCGACGTCTTCCTCCAAACGTCACAATTGCGACACTTTTTCTAAGTGTCGGTATTGCAACACTTTTCTCTAAACGTCGGTATAGCAACGGTTTTGGGCGAGATTGAAAAAATTTGGGGAAATTTCTGACATTTGGTCAAAAGTGTCAGAACCAAGTGTCAGAATTTCCCCCAAATGTACTAGTGATTTGTGTTTGTTCTAGGAATTTTTCTGGAGTAGAGTTTTACAGTTTCACTTATTTTCACCACAACTACTACAAGTGCTCCTTTTCCTTTATCTTTTATAGGGTTCCAATTCCATTAGCAAGCTTCCATCTTACACATGGCTCGCATGGAAAATTTCTTGTGTTAGGGTTTTTACTAAGAGGCCACTATAAGGAAAAGACCTTCTAGTAGAGGTTTTTGTAGAGGCCCCTATAAAAATAGCCCAAAAAGAGGTCACTAGTCGAGGTGGGTGAGCGGATGTTTGTTTGATGGTGCGTCTAAATTGTTCTATTATAAAATTATATATTATAGAGAAATGAAACACATAAAACAAGAGAGACACAGATATACGTGGTTCACCCAGTTTGGGCTACGTCCACCCCGAATAGCCAGTCCTTTATTTCTATTATCTAGCAAAATGAAGAGACACAACCTACAACAGATCCACTGTAATATCCTCTGTTCTCTCTCATAGTCTCCCTATCTGTTTCTCACTCTGATAATACACATACAATACACAGCCACAATACAATACCCTCATATAAAACGAGGGGTTGCCTTCTAGTGCAAAAAACCCTACATCAAACATAACTTATACTGTTAAATCATTCGCCTAATGAATGGCCCAGATTGACTAGAAATTACTATACTTTTACAAGGCAATTTTACATCTGTTTTTAGCTTCACGGGCACTGCCCCCGAAACCCCCTGCCAAGGGGGGGCCTCCATAAAGTCACAGCCGCCCCCCTTGGATCCCCTAGGTAGCATACAATTACGAGCGGCGTTGTTGCCCTGTTAATAATAGGGGTCCAATGTTGTGATACAAAATAAAGAAGATAATCAGGCCCCACACCCAACATAACATCCATACACGCACTTGAGCTGCATATAACATGGTGCATCGTTGAATTTTTTTTTTTTAAATAAAAAACCACAATGTGCTAAATACCAAAACACATTGGTGCTTGAATATTCGCTAGCACCAGACTCCTTAATATATTAAAATGTCATGTTGTTATTCGAAAATGAATTACCGGTGCAGTAAACATATAACAACACCCCAGGGCATCTTATAAAGTGTAATGATAGACAGTTTTTAATTTCTAAAAAAAGGCCAGTGTTATTGTAAAACAACAGCACCGGTATGTTACCAATAACGTAAATCACCATGATAATTTTAAATTAAAAAAAAAAAAAACATGGTGCTTTTGGATATATCCCGCCCCGGTGCACTTCTCGAAACACATCGGAGGAGGGTTAAATAAAAAAACCCTCCTAACTGTAATTTTCATTTTATCATCTATAGTGCGGGAGAGATCTGAAGCATAAGTGCCACTCTTTCTATGTGCAAGTGCCCTAACATCAGTGCTTCTCTTGTTCACCACCTTTCAGTACCTTGCTGACAGTTTGAGTTTCCAATTTTTTCAAACGGTGTGAAAATTTGTCTTTCTCCATTATGTGTCAATAATGCCTCCTCGATGACCAAATGTCTAGATAATGTATATGTTTATTTCTAATTTAAGTTTTTACCATATCAGAATTACAAATTAGGTTGAGTTTCTCATTGTTTTTTCCAACAACAAAAAAAATTGACATGCGATGCGCACAATATGTTAGGCTCTTACCAGGAGTAGTACGTCCTATAAATTTACAAGTTTCACTATGTTTCGATGTTTGAACATAATGCACCGTCATTGTGGTGGTGAATTTTGTAAATATAAACACACTGGGAAAGATGAGACAAATGTTATGGCGGTGCGTCACTCTCGCTACATTTATATTTACCAAACGTACTGCAAATAAATATTTAAAAATATTCATAAAGCTCGGTGTGTTCGATAACTTGAACGTACTGTACTGGTGCCAACAGGTTATACATGCGCATCGACACACAATTATTTCGGTTTGCTATGAAATTTGATTTTTTGAAACACCCATATTTTATCATACTTATGTGTGCACCATTATTGGTGCAGTTATAGTTGAAAGTGCACCGGCTTCGGTGCATGACTGCGTTTTGGGCGCACTGGTCATTTTTTTTAATTGAAAGTTATGTTTGAATAGTTATAAATACATGTTTCATTTAATAATACAAAATTTTATTCTATGTATAAGGCTAATGTATTTTATATGTAAATCATGTAGTAGAGGGAGCATCAGCAGGAGCAGGAGCAGCATGCAAACCCATACAATATGGTTTGACCATGGCAGGAAAAAGACAGAGAGAGGGATTTATACCCTCACCCTATTACTGCAGCGAGCAGAGTGATATTAAGGGATGTAGGCCTCCTTAAGTACTATGAGGAGGGTACATCCCTGAAGGTGCACTCTATCTTATTAGCACATCTGATCTTCTGAGGGAATGTCCAGGAGCAGGATTTTTGTGTTAGTCCTGAGTTGTGGTATAGGCACACAGAGGAGGACATATAATTTATCACTGGCTTATCCAAGGGAGGGGATTATTTTCCCTATTTCCCTGATTTCCCCCATGGTGTTTCCTGATGTCCCCCATGGTGTTGCAACTGAGAGTCATCTTACATAAACTCAGAGATATGTCAAGCCTCATACGGTCTGTCCATCATATTTTTGAGTCTGTGGTGGGTAGCTACAGATTTATTCTTTTGCTATAGAGGAGGCTAGGTGCCTCTCATTATTATTCTTCACCAATGCACATCCTTATGGTGATTGTAAATGCATTAGTTTCCTTATTTTGTATTATGTATATTCTTTGATTCAGGTGCCACATTTCATTAGATGGTCCCATTTTTTTTAGGCAGTTTCGCATGACTTTAGATAGATGTTATGTGTTGTCGAGACAGGGGAGGGATACCTTCCCTTTTTCTTCTAAGCTTTTTGTTTATTTTTTGATAGGTTTTCGGTGATGAGGACTACATTTTATCGTCGACCTCCTAAGATGATCACTAAGGCATCGATGCGCATGTGGGGGCAGATGATGTCCAAGAGGGGCATGTCGTAGTTTCTAGTCAGGATTCCGGATGAGGCATTGTCGTTACTGGCTAGTGTGGATGACCATGTGTTTGTCATGTTGGCGTATCCATACATAGGAATTGATTGGAGAGGGTGTCCCAACATATTCTTCACAGTGGCTGAGCCTCTAGATGAGAGAGGTAATATTAGTGTTTTCATTAAATTAATATAATTTTATTTTCTTGAATTAATGAATTAGAATAAAAATTGTTCTAGCACATTCTTTAAATTGTTTTATTAAATTGTTTAATGAAATTGTCTAATTATTTTTTTGTATCATATATTTTGTAGGAATCAGATCACATGATGGAGACATGCCTCCTCCCCCACCGTCAGATGGAGGATATGAGGAGATGGGTGAGGCCCAAGATGGTGACGGACATCCTCAAGGGAGAGTCAACGTCCGGGGGCAGAGGACTACTATGCGATTTCATATGGAATACTATGAGAGATTGGAAAGAGTTTTGGTTTGACAAGGAGTCCAACCTACGAGGCCTTGAGATATCATCACAGATCCGATGCTCGTGGATATCTATAGGGATTTTCCATGGGATTTTATGTCTCTTATGCAGCATGTCATCAGAGCTAGTACTTTACCGTCAGTGATGAGAATTGTAGGGCATCATGCAGTAGTGCATCCATTAGATGAGGGTGTCATGATGATGATGAGGGTGATGATGATCATCATCATGATGAGGGTGATCATCATGATCATGATCATGAGGATGGTTATGATGATGCTTCTGGTGGTGCCACCCCATCGGATCATGGTCTTCAGGGTGTTGGTGATCTGATAGTAAACTTGCTTGTCAGTCACATGATGATGAGATATCAGAGCTAGAGGATGTGTCGTATGTTTCTCCTAACAGAGCAGATCAACCACCTTCTCTTGCAGACTAGCCACCTCTTAGTCCTCCACCTTTTTTGAGTTCGATATACATATTTGATCAAGTAGTAGTTGACCATCCATTTTCTTCTACTCCAAATCATATTGTAGGAACTACTACGTTTGTTGTATCATGTATTTTATTTCACTTAATTTATATTTTGGTTTTGATGTGTATATTGTTAGGTCATGTTAGATATGTTCATTTAATGTGCTTGAATATATATGTGTATGTGATAGCATTTATTTGACATTAGATTTATGTTAATTTGAGGATGTGTGTGATGATGATGTTAGATTACAATGTTGAAAATGGAACCAAGAAAGATTATAATTTCCCTTAATTAAATTAGAATAAAATTGTAAGTCCACGTCACATGACAACTTGTACGAGTTAACTAAGTTAGTTTGACTTAGTTGGTTTATTTAATTCTAGTTGAGGGTCTAACTTGTGTCATGTAGAGTGGATCCTACAAAATAGGAGCCCTGGTTGATTTTATTTTGAGTTGTAATTAATTAACTCTTTTTATCTGAGTTAAAGTCAGTTTAACTAGTTCCAACTATTGGAGGAACTAGTGAGAGGTCAAGGTGTGGAACTTGAACTTGAACCACATGCAGTGATCAATCATATAACTGAGAAATCAGCCATCAATAACTCATGCATGTCAGATCAAAGAAATACCCAGTTGAGATTGGAGTTCAAGGGAAGTGTATTATCAGTTGTATAACCATCCAAATTATATAGGTGGTGCATGCAGGCAGAGGAAGGCCCTAGATGTAATGTGAAATTCCAATTGGTAATTTCCCTAATTAATAGGGGCTAATTACCCAAGGAAATAACACAATGAATCAGGCATCCAGGAAGGCGGAAAATTGGTTAAGTATTGGCCTAGTCTTGTCTAGGAAGCAGTGAGACAGATAGAGATAGTGTTGAGGTTTCTCTGGTTGGAGAAAGACATTGTAATCTTCTCATATTTTTTGAATTATGAAATATATAGATAACGGGGTATTTATTTGGGGCTTTCCCCAAGAAATTATTGTGTAATATGTGATTGAAATTCTTTCTCTTGTATGATTTATGATTTCGTGATCGTAATTGGTTTCCGCAATTGGTAGAGTAGATTCAAGTCTATTGTTTTAGCATATTACAATTATCAGTTTGAACCTACATGGATTTTATAGATGCTATCAGATCTAAAATCACTATAGAAGAGAAGCATATAAGTTTCTACTTGCAGGAAGTTTTGAAAATTTCTTCTCGATATTTAGCACCAGGATCGGGATGGCATTCTATGGTTTGAGGCTCAATTATTCCCTTGAGGATAGCTCGAATTACATTTCTTGGAGAGACCATATGGAAGAAATCATGGAAGACAATGGATTGAAGGAGTTCATTGATAAGGACATCCCAAAACTAGCTCTAGTTGATGCACAACCTCTAGCAGAGTGGAAGAAGTTTATTACAAAGGAGAGAGGGATTCTCCTGGAAGGTGTTCGAGAACATACTTTCTTGAACCTCCACGGAAAGGAAAATCCATTTGCAATGTGGAATGCCTTAACATATTTGTTTCAAAATAGTAGTGAGCACAGGAAGCTGGCACTGAAGGACAAGCTCAGGAAAATCAATATGGAGAAGGGCGACACAATACCAAAGTACTTGAACAATTTTACCCAATGTCAGGATGAGATTGGAAGTGTTTTTTTACCACTGGCGAAGATGATTTGGAAAGCCTAGCACTTCTAGGCCTTCCCAAGAGCTGGCATAACTACTAGGATTCGGTAAATGGGAGGGAGAAGCTACCAGATTGGGAGCATTTATGGTCTAACTTGGTGCAAGAAGGTATTACACGGAACACCAAAGATGGATCCTCATAAAATCATGATGATCAGGAGAATTGTGCCTTGGCTGGAAATGCAAAGAAATTAAAAGGGAATTCATCCCATTCCAAAACAAATTATGGTTAGGAATGCAAGAAGAAGGAATTGTCAGAGATTAAATGTTTTCATTGTCATGAGTTGGGACATTATGCCATGAAGAGTCTGCACAAGAAGGTCGGCAAGAAGCCCTTAGGAGGAGGAGCAGGTGAATCACTTGCTTCATAATTTGAGTTGGATTTTACCCTCATCACATGCATGGTGTCATCGGTGATGGGTAGTGTGTGGTACCTAGATAGTGGAGCCTCATTCCATACGACCGGAAATAAAGAGTTATTTAGCGACTTATAGGATAAGGACCTCCATATGCACATCGATATTGGAGACAATGGGAGGTATTGCATGAGCGACATTGGTACTATTACCTTTAAAGGGGAGACTGATTCTCTTTTCACATTGAAATATGTCATGTATGTTCCTGGTTTGAAGAAGAACTTAGTTCTGATGTGATATTTAGCAAAGAAAAGGTGTTCCTTCATCACATAGCCATGGGACAGGTGAAGAAGATCGGGGTTCGGGTAAATAACCTTTACAAATTGGATGTAGAATATTGTGCTCCCTTAAGCATGAAATCAAAGAAGGTGGAGAGTCGAGACATCGATGAGTTATGACATAGAATATTGGGCCATCTACACCACTGAGATATGAAGATAATGCAGCGTATTTCTATAGGACTTCCCAAGGGTGCACTTGAGTAGCATGATACATGCAAAGGGTGTACATTGGGGAAGTATACCAAAGCCATATTTCATTATAAGGATAGTCGAGTGCAAGCGATCCTTGAAAGGGTTCACTCAAATGTGTGTGGAACATTCTTGATAGCCTACAAGGCCATGCACAGGTATTATGTGATTTTGGTAAATCATTTTTCACGTAAGTGTTGGATATTATTCATGTAGAAGAAATACCATACATTCTAAAAAAAAATTAGTTCAAAGCACTTGTTGAAAAATACATAGGTATGAAAGTGAAGGATCTCAAGAGTGACAACGGTGGATAATATGTGTCAAATGAATTCAAGAACATATGTGCATCGCAAGGCATTCTAGGAGAGTTGATAGAACCTCATAACCTACAATAGAATGGGGTTTCAGAAAGGAATAACATAAGCACTATGGGAGCTGCATGGGTGTGTTACATGATCAATGCCTACCGTTGCACTTGTGGGTGGAAGCATGCAACACAATTGTGTATTGGCAGAATAGGAGTCCTCATCAGATCCTCAAGATGAGTACACTAGAGGAAGCCTTTTTTGGTAAGAATCCATATGTGGCACACTTTAGAATATTTGGTTCATCAATTTACTGTCATTTTTCCAAGGATACACGGAAAAATTAAGAACCAACAACCGAGTTGGGAATATTTATGGGGTACACTAATACACCTCATAATTATCGGGTGTACTTTCCATCTCACAAGATGACAGTGGTTCATAGAGCTGTGAAATTCAATGAAGTGAAGGCCATAAAAAATTCCCTTGAGATGGAGCTTCAGTTGCATGTAGGTGAGGAGATTTTAGCTCCAAATGATGAACCTTAAGGTGTGGAGCGGCCATAAGCAAAGGAGCAGAGAGTGGAAGCACCCACTCATGTAGAGACATCCAGAGATGAAAGGAAGCACACTAGAGAGGCTGATAGATTGATGCATGACGCTATAGATAATGTGGGAGCACCCACATCAAAGCGCAGGAAGTGAAGGTCACAAGATCAGTACACTGGCTACATGGCTTTTATGATCGAGAGTGTAGAGATTGAGCAATCCTCATTCGAGGAAGTAGCACATCAACCAGTATGGGTTGATGCCATGGCAGAGGAGTATGATTCCATTATCAAAAATAGTATATGGGAATTTTTCCCAAGATCAGAGGATAATTCAGTTGTAGGATCCAGGTGGATCTACAAGGTGAAGCAAGCAGTAGAGGGGAGTGTCGAGAAACACAAGGCCAAATTTGTGGCCAAGGGGTTCTCTCAAGTGGAGGTAATAGATTACGAGGAGACCTTTTCTCTACCAACATGGTACTCGTCAATCAGATCTATTCTAGAAATTTCAGCGTATATGGGATGGAAAATATATCAGATGGATGTAAAGACATCTTTCCTTAATAGAGTGATCGAGGAAGAGGTGTACATAGAGTATCTGGAATGATTTGAGACCTTTGATAGTGATTCGCGTCTGTCTACACAATCAAACTAGACCTTTTGATAGTGATTTCAGGGGAGGCTATCTTTTCTGCACAATCAATCTATATTAGCTCGATATAAATTCACAACATATCAACCTAGTCATGCATAAGGTCATGATATCCATAACAGTATCTAGCTAACATGTTCACACCCCAAACTCATAAACAATTTTCATTCATGCATACAATCACATATGCACATTCAATCTAGACATAATACAACACACTATCATAATCAGGTAGACTCATGCTTGAACATCATAACCCTAACCATCAAGTAACTAGCATGTAAGAACAACAAGTTATATATCATGCTCCTCAACAACATATAACATAATCATCAAGCTAAATAGCATACAACAACAACAATTTAACCCATAAAATGCTCATCAACAACATATAAGTTAGCTAACATAAAACAACAATAGTAATTCATACCACCACAGGTTGCTATCATTCATGGCTATTCGACACATGTACATATAAACACACTAATAAACTATCATTTATAATGTACGTAACCATAACATAAATAGAATGAAAATAATATTCATAGCCATAATGCATGTAACAATCCTTAACCTGTTAGTACCCTGTAAATTGTAGGAACTTAAGGTGATTGGATACTTCATATTCCTTGCAAGTTTTCATTATTGAAAGGATTTTCCAAAATTCAAATGATTTCAAATAAAAAATATACGAGAAGAAAGAAAAGAGGGTATAAAAAACAGAAAAAGAGAAAAAAGGAAAAAGAAAGAAAACCCCAAAAAGAAATAACATTGAAAGTGTTGCAAGTTCAAATGCCACTACTCATTAAAAAGGTATGTTCAATCATATTGTTTAATCATGATTGCACAGTTTTCAATTCTGTTGATAGGCTCGAAAATAAAGATTTGACAAACTTTTTAATCTTGGCTTATTAAGGAGATAGGTAGAAAACGAAATTGGATCGACAGTTTAAACTGATCCAATGGCTAAAATAAGGTTAGGTGTTAGGTTAAAATTTTAAAAGAAAAATGATTTAAGGGTTTTCTAGTCCAAATGCACCCTACAAAAAGAAGGAAAAAATGTTAGATGATTAGTTTGGGTAGATAGATATGCTGAGGAGAAAAATGGAATGAAAATATGAAGTTTATTCTACAAGGTACAACATCAAAGTTTCATTTTTCCTATGTTGTAAGAATAAAACCAAGACAAAGATTTTTTATACTCAAAAGATGGAAAAGGGGTTATGTTTTAAAATTTTGGACTTCAAAGTCATTTGGGCATACCTTATGTCAAAATTTTATCCTAAGTCCCGAAGCTATCAATTCTCTTTATTCCTAAAACCCCCCCAAACCCACATATTTTCATTCTCTTTATTCCTAACTACCCCGTGACACTCATTCATTCCCCTACCCCACCATCGCGTCATACATCACATCACATGCTAAACTCCCCTCACTTTCCCGACACCCTCACACATCTCCCCACATCCGACGGTTTACATAGCCTTTCGCCCCCCCCTCAACCTCCTAATTTTAACTACCGGGGGGGGGTCTGAAATGGGCGGTATCCATTACCACCCACTCTGCTACGTGGTGCACCCATAGTACTTCGTACCCCCCTAGCTCCAATACCATTCACCGCTCTTTCCCCCCTCAGAAAAGTGGTTTTCACCACTAACAAAATTGTCGCGCTTATTTAAATCATCACCCGATCGTTAGTGCCATGTCCGCTCCCACCTAGCCGCCTCACCCAATCACATCGCATACTGCCAAATATCCATTGCACCATTAATGGCCAGTCCATTATCCAACGGGCCCACTCCTATTCAACAACCACCAAATCGTTGTTTAAGGCTAAAATTCAGCATAATAGTAGAGTTTACTCTGTTGATTATTGTCAAAATTGTTGTAGATTTTCAAATTCGCAGGTAAATCAAAGAGGAGTACAGCTGAAGAAAGGATTTTGTTCATCAAGGAGAAATCATCAGTTCTCCACAGGTCCGATAACAGGTTTATTTGTTAACTCTGCTCACAGTCACTTTTTAAGTTTTCCCTAATCTAATCTCGTTCTGTGACAATTTTTCCCTTTCTGTCCCCCCTTTTTTCATCCCATTCTTTCCAAATACAGTGGTAAATCCATTGAAGAAGCATGCCTCCCAAGACATACCAGGAGCCCTTTAACCCTATGGTCTACCCTCAGGTAGATTTAGATCACATAGCCCTGGCAGATTGAGACTACAAAATCAATGAGACAAAGTCAGACTTTGATTTATTCAATGTTTACTGCTAGATCGAGGATAAATTCCTTGAAGAAGTAGATGATATAGGACTTTGGGAGACCAAATTTCCTTTTTACATTTTTCCCAGAACTCATTGTTGCCCAGATTTTGTCAGAAAATTCCAATTATGTTATGACATCTACCAGAGAGCCATAATTAATCCATCAGGGGAAAATTGTTTACTATTGATGCCCAGTCTGTCCAGAGCATGATGCAATCCCCTATTGTTGAGAACACTATCCCTTTTTCATATGAGGCCCTTTTAGTTTTATACCAAAAGCTAGATTTCACCAGCAGGGCTAAAACCTTGGAGTTTTTCATGGCCACCAATGTCCTAATGCCTACCAAGAATCCACCTTATCCTTCGTCTATATTTCCTGATAGGACCCATCAAATTGTTATAGTTTTATCTTAATTATTGGGGTATCACACTGAAAAATGGGTAAATGAAGCCATAACCAGTTTCTTATCTATTCTTTCCTTAGATGCTTAGCCCAAAATCATGTTCAACTATGCATAGTTTCTTGCAGATGCCATTCATGAACAGTTCCTAAAGTTTCAGACAGAAGAATTTTTCAAATACACCTCTGTGTTGGTGTACATGTTTGTTTATTTCCAATCCAGCAAGTTTTATTTTGATATGATGAAATTGAATGATGATTCTCTACCCCAATCAATGATTTTCTGGACTACTTTACCGATGAAGGAGCAGAAGAATTACTCCTACAAGATCTTTGTAGACTTTTTTATTCATCCAGCAATCAGTACACTCAGCAGTACTACAGAGCCAAGGGTTAGTGAGGAAATAAAGAAGGTGATGCAGTTGATAGAGCAGATTAGAATAGCATACTGGTACCTCTACCTAAACTACACAGAGATCAAGGTTTATGGCAATGAATTGGCCCCAAATAAACTGCCCAAGTACCTCTCTATGAGAATATTTTCACTTGAATATATCAGAAAAATGATGAATTCAGATGAGGTGCATTTTGTCTCTACCAAGAAGAAGTCACAATTCAGGATCAAGTCACAAATTGGTCCATTTATTTTCAATAGTATAGCAGCAGGGGATGAGGCAGATAGAATGTTGAAGGAGATGAATTTTACACATAGCTTCACTTGGTCATATGATCCCATGGGAATCATTTCTAAGAACAGGGTGGAGAATAAATCCACGACATACATTCATACCCACAGATTGGATATAGAAAAGTACATGAACCAAGAAGAATGGGTAGCATACACACTCCAGGAGGTAGAAGAGCAGGTCATCTCTACTTCAGGAATTCAAACACCTACTCCACAAGAAAATAAAAGTTGCAGGAGCACAAGATGACAAAGGAAAAGAACCAGAAAAGGAAGTAGGAAGAAAGAGGACCAGAGAAGATCAAATAGACATGGATATTGATTCCTCCACTAAAGAATTCAAAATGAAATATAGGAAGAGGGCCAAAATTCGCATGGGCATTGACCAAGGTGGTAAGCAAGATCAATAGATAGTTATAACGATCATAGATTCACCAAGCTCATTTCCAGCAAGTGGCCAGACAATTTTCTCAACATCCTCTGCCACTGTTCCTTTCCAACAGCAGAATGTGCAAAATCCAACATCTACTACCACTGCAGGGCAACAAGAACATGATATATATGATACATTCAAGGAGATCAAAATAAGGAATGAGGTTCTAAAAACCAACACCTATAATCAGTTTTGGAAACAAACCAACAACTCCCAAAGTAGGCTTCTTTCATCTTTTGACTCGAAAAAGGGGAGGATGAAGATAGCCTTCTTAGAAGAACAAATCCCTCAGCCCAAAACTGTAGTAGACTACAAGAAGACCTCTTTTGAGTTTGATATAAAGAGCATTCATCCAATTGACCAAATGGAAATGCAAAAAAAGACAGGAGAAACAATCTCCTCTTCTGCTCCCATCTAGCTGCCTCACCCAATCACATCGCATCCTACCAAATATCCGTTGCACCATTAATGGCCAATCTGTTATCCAACGGGCCTGCTCCTATTCAATGGCCACCAAATCATTGTTTAAAGCTAAAATTCGGCATAATAGTAGAGTTTATTCTGTTGATTATTGTCAAAATTGTTGTAGATTTTCAAATTCACAGGTAAATCAAAGAGGAGTACAGTTGAAGAAGGGATTTTGTTCATCAAGGAGAAATCATCAGTTCTTCACAAGTTCGATAGCAGGTTTATTTTTTAACTCTGCTCATAGTCACTTTTTAAGTTTTCCCTCGTCTAATCACGTTCTGTGACAAGTTTTCCCTCTCTGTTCCCCCTTCTTTCATCCCATTCTTTCCAAATACAATGGTAAATCCATTGAAGAATCATGCCTCCCAAGAAAGAACAGGAGCCCTTTAACCCCATGATCTACCCTCAGGTAGATTTAGATCACATATCCCTGGCAGATTGAGACTACAAAATCAATGAGACAATGTCAAACTTTGATTTATTCGATGTCTACTGCTAGATTGAGGATAAATTCCTTGGAGAAGTAGATGATATAGACATTTGGGAGACCAAATTTCCTTTTTAAATTTTTCCCAAAACTCATATTTGCCTAGAGTTTGTCAAAAAATGCCAATTATGTTATGACATCGACCAAAGAGCCATAATTAATCCATCGGGGGAAAAATTGTTTACTATTGATGCCTAGTCTGTCCAGAGCATGATGCAAGCCCCCATTGTTGAGAACACTATCCCTTTTTCATATGAGGCCCTTGTCGATTTATACCAAAAGATAGATTTCACCAACAAGGCTAAAATCTTGGAGTTTTTCATGGCCACCAATGCCCCAATGCCTACCAAGAATCCACCTTATCCTTCGTCTATCTTTCCTGATAGGACCCATCAAATTGTTACAGTTTTATCTTACTTATTGGGGTATCACACTAATCAGTGGGTAGATGAAGCCATAACTGGTTTCTTATCTATTCTTTCCTCAGATGCTCAACCCAAAATCATGTTCAACTATGCACAGTTTCTTGCAGATGCCATTCATGAACAGTTCCTAAAGTTTTAGACGGAAGAAGTTTTCAAATAGACCTCTGTGTTGGTGTACATGTTTGTTTGTTTCCAATCCAACGATTTTTAGTTTGATATGATGAAACTGAATGATGATTCTCAGCCCCAATCAGTGATTTTCTGGACTACTTTATTGATGAAGGAGCAGAATAATTACTCCTACAAGAGCTTTGTAGACTTGTTTATTCATCCAACAATCAGAACACTCAGCAGTACTACAGAGCCAAGGATAAGTGAGGAAATAAATAAGGTGATGTAGTTGACAGAGCAAATTAGAACAACAGACTGGTACCTCTACCAAAACTACACAGAGATCAGGTTTTATGGCAGTGAATTGCCCCCATATAAACTGCCCAAGTACCTCTCTATGATAATATTTTCACTTGAATATATCAGACAAATGATGAATGCAGATGAGGTGAATTTTGTCTCTACCAAGAAGAAGTCACAATTTAGGATCAAGTCACAAATTGGTCCATTTATTTGCAATAGCAGAGCAGCAGGGGATGAGGCATATAGAATGTTGAAGGAGATGAATTTTACACATAGCTTCACTTGGTCATATGATCCCATGGGAATCATTTCTAAGAAGAGGGTGGAGAATAAATCCACACCATACATTCACACTCACAGATTGGATATAGAAAAGTACATGAACCAAGAATAATGGGTAGTAGACACACTCAAGGAGGCAGAAGAGAAGGTCACCTCTACTTCAGGAATTCAAACACCTACTCCACAAGAAAGAAAAGTTTCAGGAGCACAAGATAACAAAGGAAAAGAACCAGAAAAGGAAGTAGGAAGCAAGAGGACCAGAGAAGATTAAATAGACATGGATATTGATTCCTCCACTAAAGAATTAAAAATTAAATACAGGAAGAGGGTCAAAATCCACATGGGCATTGACCAGAGTAGTAAGCAAGATCAGCAAACATTTATCACAATAAGAGATTCACCAAGCTCATCTCTAGAAAGTGGCCAAACAATTTTCTCAACATCCTCTACCACTGTGCCTTTCCAACAGCAGAATGTGTAGAATCCAACATCTACTACCACTACAAGGAAAAAAGAAGATGATATCTATGATGCATTCAAGGAGATCAAAAGAAGGAATGAGGTTCTAAAAACCAACACCTATAATCAGTTTTGGAAACAAACCAGCAACTCCCAAAGTAGGCTTCTTCGTGATTTTACTCTGAAAAGGGGAGGATGAAGATGGCCTTCTTAGAAGAACAAATCCCTCAACCCAAAACTATAGCAGACTACAAGAAGACCTCTTTTGAGTTTGATATAAAGAGCATTCATCCAATTGACCAAATGGAAATGCACAAGAAGACAAGAGAAATGATATCCTCTGCATTAACTAACACATCCATGAGTCTCTCAAAGTTGCAGGTGAAATTATCCAACACACAGTCACAGTTGAAGATGGAAAGGATCTCCTTCATGGCCAAACACTCAAGGATCAAATCCCTGGAGGATTAGTGGTGCAAATTGGGTACAACCCATCGAATTTGGTAGTGGCAGAGACACTTTTGAGGAAGAAGAATGCAGGCATAGCTTCTTTTAAGAGACAGCTTAAAATGCCAGTGACAGAAGATCCTATGGCTAAGGAGATAGAAGCCACTGAAACACAGAAGGCAGAAATGATGCATTTGATCCTTGAACAAGCAGATAAAATAAAGAAAATGGAGAATTAGATGGATAAAATGGTCAAAGAAATACAGAAAGACATAAGAGATGCAGTGAAGGAAGCAGCTAAGGCCATGATTCCGCTATAGGGAGTCCCTCTTACAGTGATTCCACCATCTACATCAACAACAGGTACAGCAAGTGAAGGCATTGAGCAGTTAGCTAAAGCTATGGAGAACATGTCCTTACAAATAGCAGAAACTAAAAAGCTGCAAGATCAAGTCAGTGACATATAAGATCAGATTAAAAGGAAAGATTCAACACATGTCACAGAGTTGCAGATCAGCAAAAAGTTAAATGAAGGTTTTCATAAGTCCCTTAAGGAGTCCTCAATTGGAATCATGGTAGGAAGAGTTAAACAAATTATTTGGTTTGATATAATTGAATCTATGAATGATATATGGTCATTAATTCAAATAGTTTTTGAACAGAGGGATTTAATTGAATCAGTGAAAGTTGCCATTGAAAAATAAGATGTTGAAATTAGAGATAAGCCCCAAACTGCTAACAATATTATCAGATTCCTGAATTCTAAAAGCAGTCATGAATTGGAACAACTGCAAGTAGCAGACAGAACAACCACCATTCTTGAGGTAAAAAAGGTGTTGAAAAAGAAGAGTCTAGTTACACAACTAGAATAAATATGTCATCAACTGGAGAGCGGAGTAAGTATATTTTTCAATAGGATTGAGCCACTGAACAAAAAGGGATTTCCCTCCCTATTTGTTATCAATTATAAGTTGATGCCTAGGACATATTATGTAAAAAGGCTCACAAAGATTTCAAAGGATACATCCAAGCATACAAATATGAAGAACACTATGACGGGGAAAGAATTCTATGAAGTTATCATCAATGATGTCTTCATACAACATGATATTAGGCACATTTTCAGTTGAGGCCAACATTTGTGATACACCGAGACTAATGAAGTCTCCAGAAATTTGAATAGAACTAAAATTTTGACTCAAAAGGAATGGGAAAAATTATGTGGACTCTAGGGAGGATGACAACTCAGCATGAAGACAAAAGAGGCAGCTCAACAAATTATCTACATCAGCAGATCCAGTGTATCAGAACAACTCAGCAATATCAAATTTTCCAGCATAGCAGACCACTACAACACTGAATAACGACTTTATAATGACTTTATACATCTGTTAAAAATGTCGTTACACTGAATGACAATTTCATAGTGACTTTAGACATCTGTTAACAAGTCGTTACAACGTGTCCATGCATGAGACACACATGTCAAATTTTAGTTACTTTGTAATAAACGAACAGATTTCCTTTTTGATAACGAAAGCCAGTTACAAATAGTTTAAATATAGAATTTTATTCAATAATAGGGGTTGGACCATGGTTTGTAGGTGCTTTTCATTGCAATTATTTGTAATTTTTCAAGCTGGAGCATCAATAAAGAGATCAGTCTACAAGATTCATGTGTTGTGTTATCCTGGTGATGTTTTTCCTTATTCATGTTTAGTGTTTTCCCACTATAATCTTTTCATGTGCATCATGTAAAATTCTAATTGTAAAACAGGAAAGTTAGATTAAGATTTATTGTTCAGAGTGCCTTAATTCTGACTATCTTTACAATTTTAATGTTTTCTTCTGATGTATGGTTTAAGAATTCTTAGTTTGTCTTAATTCGTTACTGAAAACATTTTCTCCATTTCATAATTCCACTCAGTTATAAACACCATTATTCACAGCTAGCTTGCCTTGCATTTGTTTTGGAAATTGATGTATACACCCAACCTATTTTGACTCCATAGCCCAATGGAATCTGTTTAAAGAAATCCCTTAAATCCAACCACAAACAATCAAACAAAAACAACTCTCACATTTAATTTAACTAGCCTAATATCAGAAAGCTTAAAACAAATCTAAATCTTATAGAGAGTTTTACTAAATCTAGATCTAGGCTTCAAGTGGTTTTGATGTTGTACTTTATAATTTAGTCTTGCCAATATTATAAATTATAGAGAGATAACATAACCTACATACCTACATGCCCAACATCCAAACTTGTATGACGACATGCTCTTGCCTCAAGTTCCAATGTTGCAACTTCACTTGGATGGTATGCATCTCCTGCTCTATATTAGTCATTAGATTAACATCATAATGTACCAATATCATCATGATGACCTAATTGCTCACAATTACCTTACGCACAACAACCTCAATCAAACCAATGCAAACTTGACCATATGCACCCACTTGACATGTATAACCAATTATGAACGACCAATTCATTTTCAACATGACATCACACAAGCAAGCATACGTTGATAGCGTCGAAACATGACCAATATGTAACCTTAGCAAAATAAATCAATGCATGTAAAATATGTAAGCACGCGTGAATGAACAATACATAAGAAGGAACCACACATAATCAGTCATACACTCATGAAAACATGTTTAAAATAACACCATCAACGCTTCCATGAAGACACCATTGCCACCATGGCCAACACAACACAGATGAAACAAGCACATATATACTACAATAATATTAAATTCATATGCAACCAACATAAATTCATGACCAACACACCGCCCATCCAGTCTGAGAGTTGAACCAAGCTATGATACCACTCTGTAACACCCTCCTCCTACATCTACCCAAGTAACCAACCAATTGGGATAAACATGCGACAAGAGGCCACTATAATGAGATTCAACCTCCTAGGTGACCTTAAGTAAGTGGAACTGATGGAAACACATCACAAGGACCTTGTATAGCATCAACAACACCCCCGGAAGCAACCCAGCCTTTCAAGCCTCTTACCCTAGGTCACACTGACAATTTGACCCTTTTGAGCCATAGCCACAGGCATAAGACTGCATGCTTGCAGCCAAGAAGTTATATCCCCAGGCACAACACAACATGTTTGTGGCTAGGGCTCCAAATTCCCAATTTTGTGTCTGAAACTCTCAGAGTTAAGCAACCTTTTTAGGACCAGAGCCCCGGTCATTGCCCAGAAATTCATGAAAACTTAGGGGATGATAAATAACATTAAAAAAATGATACAAAAGCAATAACATCAACAAGAACTCGTTTGAACCCCACCTTTCCATGAAAGGAATTTTGTTAAACATGTCACAAACATTGAATCTACAGGTGTAAACAAAAGATTTAAGCATAGGGGTCTCATACTTATCTGATAATTGCTAAGAAGCATTGCTCCCTTACATCATTAGCCGCAATACAATCTATTTGACCATAGATACATTATGCATTCATTTACGAGTAAAAAAATGGATAGTTTCATACATCATCATTGATATAATAAATTCTTATAACTAGCATAATAACAACATAAATACCATGGATACAACAGCAATAGAATCCACATAATAACAAGTAATTTGCATACCAAATACCAAAGGAATGAGCTCTTCATTACTAAATGTAAAAACCAACCAGAGATGGTACTTCCACGTTCCACATGACCATATATTGGTTGAGCCAAATATTACTTCATCCAATCACCCTCGTGTCATATTCCAAGCATGAATGTGGGATCTCCTCAAACACATCAATCAAAACCAATCCAGGGCTTCCAAAGGCCAAACCACCTCAACCCTAAACCAATGATTCCACCTCATGGTTGGACATCACAACCATCATGGATTGGTCTCTATCCAAGCTACTCAAGGGTTCCAGAGTTTTTTTTCCAACCAAGGCTCCAGGAGTAGTTACTCAACCCCAGTTGTTTCCAGGCTCCAGAGCATTTGTCCAACCAAGGCTCAACCCACCTAGGGCTCCAGAGTGTTTGTCCAACCAAGGCTCCAAGGCTAGTAACTCAACCCAATAGTTGTCTTTCAAGCTCTAGAGCATTTGTCTTAACAAGGCTCCAGGAACTAATAACTCAAACCAGCAGCTAAGGAATCATAATAACCAACCAAAAAACAATCAATGAAAATAAACCCACAACACCATGGTTATCCAAGAAATGGAAATGCTAGGAAAATCCACATGCATACACCATACATGCCAAAAATAGTGAGGAAAACATACATGCAACTCGGTAAACACATGCATAGCATATTGTAGATGACGATCTTGATGTCCTCTTGCGCTTTCTTGCTCTTCATTTTCCTTCTTTCTCCAAGTCACCAAGAATGCCACACTCTCCAAGAGTGCTCCAAGAATAATCTGTGTGTCCGAGAGCATGAGAGAGAGAGAATACAATGAGAGCCATGAATGTGAGAAAAAGCTTTCCAACTAATCCTAAGAAGCATTTATATCAATGAGGCCTATATTTTCTTCATTTTCCCTTATTTTCCTTCATTTTCCTCCTCACATGCAACATGTGACCTTTCACCTTCCTTCTCTCCTAATTTTCATTATTTTCATAAATAAAATGCCAATTAATGCCTCATGCCTTTCCAAAATCATTTCTATTTCATTTTCCAATTTCCTTTACCCATAATAACTGAAATGAACACCCGCTAGGATATTTTTCCCACCATTCATCTTGGAATATGTGTCCCATCAACCATGGTCTTATGTATTTTTACATGGATTTTACCAGGGTTGTTACAGATTGGAAGGCCTCATTCGCATGCATGTCTTGTCATGGGAGTGGTTGAGAGTCCATATCAACAAAATGACAAGTTGTCTCAGGGGTTAAGAACCTGGACGGGTTGGCTGCCTCCTAAAGGGTCTATAGCTCCTGAGGAAGGTCATATGGGTTTTGTTTTTTCGATTCCGCTTCCTTAACTATACATGGGGATTTGAATCACATCACAATATCCTCTCATTACATGTTTACCCCAGTGGACTGGTTAGCTTGGGTAAATTTTGGAGGAGAGTGTTATAGGGTGGTATCAGAGTGGGTTTCGTTGTCTATGGGTTGTGCTTGGTTTCTGTTCTCTTTGTGTGATATCTTATACCACGGGGTGGTATCAAAGCATGGTTCAACTCCTGCACTGGATGGGTGGAATTTTTTCATCATGCATGCATATAGGTTGTATATGTGCTCGTTATTTGGGCATGGTGATGGTCACTGTTACAGTTGTGTTGACATGTAGAATTTGATGATGTTATTGTTGGGATGTGTTTGTCATGAATGCATGTCGATTGTATATGAATTTGTTATGCATGTAAGTGTCTATATGTTTTTATGCATGCATTATCATGGTTAAGGTTGTTTTCCATGAGGTCATTGTATGTAGTTGTGTTATCATGTTTCTCTTAGTATGTTATTATGTTAACATATTGGTTGAGATAGAGCAAAAGACATATATTATCAAAGCGAATTTGTAACACTAGACCTTGGGGTAAGATCAAATTTTCATACATGTTTGTGTGTTAGGCATACTGTCATGTTGGTTAATGGTTATTATATGCATTATTTTCATGTACATGCATGTCATTCTATTATTTTTGTGATTACATTTATGATATATGCTAGTTGATCAATGTAGTCATATGCATGTGCATTAGATAGTCATGAATTGTAGTAACTTGTTGTTGTATGTAATGAGGTCATATGCATGATGGTTATGGTCATTGCATTAAAGATCTTGATGGTATATGTTTCATGCTAATCTGGATTGGCCTATGTAGATGGTTATGGTTATGATATTTAGGTATAACTTGATATACTTGTGATATTGTGTTGCACTAATCTAGACTGACTGTGAATATGTGATTGTTATGCATGAATGACAATTTTTTATGAGTTTATGATGTGAACATTTTATCTAGTTACTATTATGGACATCATGACCTTATTTATGTTTGATTTTATATGTTGTTAATTTATATCGTGCTAATATAGATTGATTTTGTAGACAAGTTAGCATCCCTAAGATACATTAAGGTATGAGTTTACTTATGTCATCTACTTGGTGCTTGAATTTTTTATTATGTCACATATTTGGTGTTTGAGTGTTTGGTGTCTATTTTGTCACCTATTTGTTGTTTAAATGTTTGATTATTTTCATGATATGAGTTTGTATCTATAAGATTGCATGAAGGAATGATATTGTTTTGAAATTGTTGCACTAACACATATGTGCTGAGAACAGTTGATATATACTTGGGTGCTAGTGGGTGTTAGTTATAGTATTATGATTAATGATTGTGAGTTGATTGTTGGCTATGACATGGTTGCGAGTCTTGGTAAAGGCTGATTTCAAATTAATAGATATGATGTCTTGATCTTTGGAACATTTGATTGACATGTGTGAAAAGTTGTAGGGAAACATGTTTGGTATTAGCATTACAAGGTAACATTTGATTTTTTTACATAACTAACAACTGGGTGATGTGATATTAGATAATAAGACTCAATTTTAGCAAGGTAGAAGGTAAAAGAAAGGAATTGGGTTAGAATTCCTTTTTCCATGTTTGGAAACCAAAATTCCAAATGAATAAGTGAATTACATACAGGAAGTCTTCTTAACCTTGATTTCGTATGAAATTATGTGGATCAATGTTATATTAATGAACATGTACTTGGCAGGTATATTAGCTAGTTTCTAGTCATAACTGGATATGTCAAGGGAATTGGAGTCCCTTGAGAGATGGCATGAAGGTGTTCAATTACAAGGAAACGTGCTTGGCACAACAAGGTAATATAATTAATATATTTTTATATATATTTATACATTGATAGTTATGTGTTTATGGAAGTATGATGCAGGGGATTACATGGAAAAAGAGAATTCCATGAAATTTTGAAGACGGATTGGCTTGAGCTTTTGTTGGGAACCATGGGGATTGATTCATGATGTTTGTTGCTAGTCTTATGCTTCAGCATTTTGTGATTTGTTGCACTTGATTTGTGTTCTTGATTCTGTTTAGTGCATGATCATGCCACTTTGTTTGTGGTGTCGTATTTCTATTGGTTTTCATGGTTTTCTTCTTGTTGTATTTCTTGTTCTTGATTTTTATGTTTTGAGAGCCTTGGGAATTGGTTTTGGAAAGAGAGAGTTAATGGAGTTCAGGAAGAGCTATATGAAACCCAACAGGTAACGTAAGACCTGGATAAGGCTTGGTGCATGTATAAGGGCGGCTAAAGGAAAGAGCATGATAGTCAGTTGAGTTGGTTGGGTCCATTGGGATAAATAGACAGTGGAAAAACATTCATGAGAAAGGTAGTAGGAAAGGTAAAGGGGATCAAAGTAACAGATGCCTTAGTTATGTTGGGAACTGTTGTTCTCGATGTTGTGCATGTGTTGCATGGATAAATGGAGTTCTCTTAACCTATACCTTATGATATCTGGTAATTATGTTGTGATTATGATTATGATAATGTTTATATATGTATATATGTATGTATGTATTCCATTTTCTGACAGGGTCGTTAGGGATGATGATTGTTTTATGCTAATTTTTATATGTATATGTATATATGTATGCATGTATGTCATTGTCTAACAAGGTCATCAGGAATCATTATCGTGGAGGAATGATTGCTTACGTAGGTGAATGGCATGAAGAGGTTCCTATTTATGAGGAATTAAGTGGGAAGAGTAACCCTGGAAAATTGACAAGGTAAGTATCATGTGGATGTGAATTGACATTATATGCTTGTATTATGCGTATGTTTATGATATGGGTAGGTAATTTTGATGGATACATCAACGGAATGAAAGTAGTGTGTTCTGTGACATGATGGGAGAAGAATGAATAGTGTAAAGACACTAGAAGCAAGGTTGCTTGGTAGATTCAGTGTGTGGTCTATGTATATGCAGTACTACTATTGTGTATGTGTTGTACATATCGTACTTGTGATGTTTTGTTCATGTCATGGTATGTACATATGGTGTTGTGTACATGTTGTTTATCCAATGCTATGTATAGATGGTGTTGTGTGAATTTTGTTTATGCAATGCTATGTATGAATGGTGTTGTGTACATGTTGTTTATGCAGTGTTGTGTATAGATGGTGTTTTGCGCGTGTTGGATATGTGATGTTGTGTACATATGGTGTTATGCACATGTCAGATATGCGGTGTTATGTACATATGGCATGGTGTGCATGTTGTAGTACATATGGTGTTATGTACATGTGGTGTTGTGTGTATGATTGTACATGTCGTGTTGTGTGCATGTGATGTCGTGTACATGTTGCACATGGGGTGTTTTGTGAAGGTGGTGTTGTGTACATCTCGTGCATGTGGTAATGTGTACATTTTGTGCATGTGGTGTTGTGCACACGTTGTGAAGGTGGTGTTCTGTACAGATTGTGCAGGTGGTGTTGTGTACATGTGGTATTGTGCACACGTTGTGAAGGTGGTGTTCTGTATAGATTGTGCAGGTGGTGTTGTGTACATGTTGTGTAGGTGGTGTTGTGTATAGGTGGTACTATTTAAATGTTGTATATGTGGTACTGTTATACATGCGGTATTGTGTGCATGGCGTACATTCCGTGTTGTGCACATGTGGTATTGTGTGCATGTTGTACATGTTGTTTTGTGTACGTGTGGTACTGTGTATGTGCATTGTGTAGTTGTGGTATATTGACATGTGTATTTGTTGTGTTGTACTCTGTGTATGTGTATGTATTTTGTTGTACATGAAGTGTAGGTGTATTTATAGTGTTTTTTTGTACACCAGGTATAGGTTTATGTGTTGTGTCATACACCGGGTGTAGGTGTATGTGTTGTGTTGTACGTCGGGTGTAGGTGTATGTGTTATATGTCAGGTGTAGGTGCATGTATTGTATGGTGTTGTATGTCATGTGTGGTTATATGTGTGTGATGCACACTATGCGTATGTGTGTGTGATTGAAGAGAAGTGAAGAAACTCGGTGCTTGTCGAGTGTGGAAACTGATCCGATGTGTGTACGGAAAGAAAAAAGGCAAAAGAAACGAATTGATTGAAGGATAAGTATCAGTGCTTTATTTCAGTTTTGATTATGCTGGAGATATATGACTCTGATGGTTACATGTGATTTATGATTTTGACTTATGATGGTTACATGTGATTCATGATTTTGATCTATGATGGTTGATTTTTGAGTTAACCAGATGTGATATGTTTATACATGATGATATGGTCAAACAACAAGTTTGACTTGTTGTGACAGGAAGTGAATATAATTTCAAGTGTGCCTTATTGAAGAGCCATCGATGAGGTATGATGAGATTTTATTTCATTTTATTTTGAATCTAATGGTAGTCATGTTCTTGTTACAGGAAATCATGGTTAAAATTCCTGATTGGGTGGTTGGAACTAATTGCATGAATTAGCAGCAACTGCAAAGGAATTGAAACAAGAAGTTGTATGGTGGTAAATCACTTCAAGAGAAGGGCCATTGTGGGACATTAGTACCCAATAGTTTCCATATATTTCCATGAGCCTGCTATGACCAGTATTATTATTTTTAGGCAGGGATATGCCTTGGTTTTAAGACCTTCCGATGTGAGGAATCCTTTCCAAGGGATGGATCACCCAGTAATGGGGATGCTAGGTAACTTGGAATGAGAGTTACTACATGGAAGGGGGTGACCGAATTTCCCAATGGACTGTGTAGAAAATAAGGGAAGGGCGGGGAATGGATTAGTTTTGGTCATTAGCATTTCCAAATGGAACCAGATTCACATTAGGAGTGTGCCTTGGAACAATAAGTCAACAACTGTTCACTGAGGGAACGGGTAGTAAAAGGATTGTAGCAATGGAAATTGGAGGCAGGTTTATCTTTATCAGTGGATTGTGGGCTTCCCGGGAAGGAGGTGAATCCTGATATTACTTCGAGGGTGGAGGTGTGAGCCTCTAGATTCCCTTGTTGCAAATGTGGCCATAATATCCTTTTATTTGTTGGTTAGAGTAAATTTTCATATGTGTATATGTGTATTTTATTGTAAATAATGTATTGATTTGTATTATAAATCTCCATAGATGTTATGGTTATTTGTTGGTTGAAGAAAATTCTTATGAGTATATGCGGTTGCTATTGTAAATATCATAATGAGTTGTGTTATAAAGCTCCAATAAATGTTATGATTTTCATGTTTTCAGTGGGATGTCATTGTATATATTGCAACGAGTTGTGTTATAAACCTCCATAAGGATTATGTTTTAGTTTTCAGCAGTTTTTTTGGTTCTAGGTGTCATTGAACACTGAGGACGGTGTTCCCCCAAGGGGGGGGGGGGGGTTCTATAATAGCCCTGGTCAAAAATTCATGTAAATAAAATTAATAAAGGAAAAATAAGACCAAGGTCATGGGACACGTATTCCAAGCTAAATGTTGGGAAAAACATCCTAGTGTGGATGTTTATTTGGTTTATTATGGCTAAGAGAAAATTGGAAGAGGATTTGGAAAGGAAAGACGCATTAATTTTCATTTTATTTATGAAAATAATGGAAAATAAGAGAAAAGGAAGGTGAAGGGTCACAGGTTGCATGTGAGGAAGAAAATGAAGGAAAATAATGGAAATGAAAAAAATAGAGGCCTCATTAATAAAAAGGATTCTTAGGATCACTTGGTAGCCTTTTGACAATTTTTTGGGTGGACTTCTATCTCCATTCTCTCTCTCATACAATTAGAGTATTTTTGGAGAACTCTAGCATTGGATCAAGGAAAGAAAAGGAAGGACAATGAAGTCAAAAGGAAGCAAGGATCAATCAAGGAAGAGCAGGATCAAGTGGCTACAGTGGGATTAATTGAACATGTAAATTTTCATGTGTGATTTCCTTGCTAGATTTGGCATGCATGGTACATGCATGTGTGTATCTTGTTTTATTTTTTTCATTGGCATGGGTTTTGCCAGGTGTGACAGTGATTTTCAGCCTTGCCTTTCCATTTCTGGATAGCCATGGTGTGATGGGATTCTCTCATTTTGGTTGACCTAGATTTCTAGATGATTTCGAAACTAAGTGGGGTGGTCTCTAGAGAAGAACACAAGGCCTAGGAATACCTAGACTGGTGAAGGTGGGATTGCGGTAAAGCTAGAGTGTGTGTACCTCAGTGGGCCTAGGAATCCTTTACCAGTGAATGGCAGGATATACCATAAATCCTAGGGGTGTATGCCCTCGATTAGGCCTAGGAATCCTTGACCGGTGAATGGTGGGATATACGATAAAGCCTAGAGGTTGTAGTCTCGATTAGTCCTTGTAATCCTTGACCGGTGAATGCCGGGATATACAGTAAATCCTAGACACTATGAGACAGAAAAATTCCTCACGGTGTAGGTGGAGAGATCCCGAGGAATCCATGCTTGGGTAGGGCTTGTTATCCCTAGACCGGTATATGGTGGGATTGGGGTAAAGCCTAGTATCGCATGTTTATTGTTTGGTCCTAGGAATCCATTGGTGGATAGAGGTAAAGCCTGAGGAAACTTAGACTAGCTTTGTTGTGAGTCCCACATTCATGCTTAGAATATAGCACCAGGGTGATTAGATGAAAGAAATATTTGGTTCAACCCAATTTATGGTCTGGTGGTTCATGGAATTCCCTAAATTGTTTGGCTTATGCATTCATTAATAAGAGCTCCTTCTCCTTTGGTATTTCATGTGTAAATTTACGTGTTCATATGTGGTTTTTATGGTTGTTATATCCTTGTTATTTCTGTTGGTTATATGTTGGTTATGAGTAGCCTCTCGTCACATGTTTACTCTAGTGGACCAGTTAGCTTGGGTAAACGTGGGAGGAGGATGTTACAAGATCTCTCCTAATAGACAATGTGTCACTTTCTTTCAATTATATGTGCTTACATAAAGAAGATGAAACATTTTTAAATATATGTATGGAATATAGTAAGTGGTAAATCTTAAGATGCTCCCAATATGGGATCTCATAAAAGGCATATTTCCTTTTCGTCCGAATGGGCAATTTCTCAACGTAGGTGTCGAAGACATCTGGATCATCGAACATAGGCTCCCCATTTGAATCGACCATTTCTGCAAACTCCTTATCCTTCTCTATCCCGTATGCTCTAAGCCATCCAACTGGTGTTATTATTACAGGCCTTTGGGTTCTCTCTAGTTTACCATTGAAAGTATATGTTTCTCATTTGTAAGGGTGCTCTTCTGGGAGGAATACCCTGGAGAAGTCATACATTGTCTTTTGTAGGTGGTCGGACCACCTATCCTTCACATAAGTTCCACGACATTTACATCCATGATACCCTTTTGTTACAAGACCTACGAAACTATTGTATACAAGTCGATATGTTAATGACCATGAATATCTGAACAATTGCAACGAATCAAATTAATATGTGGAACAATATTGTTATTAAACAAATCAATAAGAATGTAATTTTCCAGAGCAAACTCCTAATCCTGGACAATCATGTACGGTGTAAGCACATATGCCATACAACATAAAACTCCTCTCTGTTGTTATGGGTCTTGATACATCGTACACATGTATTGCTTTCCATAATTCATTAAATTCAGCTACCAATGGTTTTAAGTAGACATCCATATTCTTCACTTGTCTTCTACCAAGGACTATGAGAGCCAACATAAAATGTTCATTCTTCACAGAAAACCATGGGGGGTATTTTTATTTATCACTATTACAGACCAAATACAATGTTTGGTGTTTTGGAGGGGATATGGGTTGACGCCATCCATGGCTATGCTGAGTTGTAGACTTCGTACTTCATCCTTGAATTTTTTAGGCCATGTATCCTTTATAGGCTTCATGGCTATTGAATCGGTTGGGATTCACAACTCTTGAATCACTTCTCTGTGAGGCATATCATCCCTGCAACATAGCTAATTATTTACAATGAAGAGTCTTTTAATCCTTGGGATTATACGCATGTGCCTCAATATCTTATGAGGAGGACCATGTGAGTTACCTTCTTCCTTTTTTAAATTATGGTACCTGTCATTCCCACATTTTAGACATATATAGAATACAATAATTCGGGCATGCATGATATGATATGTACTCAACACCCAACATTTTCAACAACTGATTTTCCTCTCCACAACTACTTGACAAGACATTGTCACTCAGGAGAACCTTATCTTTGAATATCTTGCAGTTGGTGGGGAATATAGTTGTACATTTTCAATATTTAACATTCATAAAATTGACCATTTTAAAATTTGGTTGGGTGACAAAATATAAAGAAATTGATCGATCATGCAATTCAATTACCTCAATATTTCCGAGAAATATGTATTCGACATGCCAAAATTTTCTTTCACGTTGTACAACAACATCATTGTCCCCAGCTAAGTATACTTTGACTTGCTTCCATGTCCAAAGAGAGGGGTGGTGGAAGCAGATTTCAGGATTTTGAATAACCTATCAGTGATATGAGCATCATCCCCAAGCTCATCATTCTAGAATGCATCTAGCAGCATTGCCTCCATGGAATTTGTATCTCGTAAGTAATCGTCCATACGAACCTCCATTTTATTACCTCCATTTCCAACTTGTGATGAAGAATTACTATAGTTGTAGTCATTCGTAATTGATGAATCTGGACATAGTGGAAATTAAATAGGTGGTTGATTCAACCATTATTTGTATGCTTCCTCTCCAAGTCTTGCTCTTAATGTAGCCTTATCTCGATTTGACGTTGTAGTGGGGTGCACAACAAGATGGTAGGTGGGTCACTCATCATCACTAGAATCCTAATTTAAAAAAATATTGAACATCATTAGTACAATATCAATGATATTAGTAAGCATTTCAAAGTAATGGGTTTTTTGAAATTTTAGTATACCAAACAATTATTACGATCGTTGATCCAGGATTATGGCTAGAATATTCCATGTTCCAATTGGCAGGGTGAAGAGGTTGTCCATTTTCTTCTACCAACTGCTTGTGATATGTTTCTCTTGATAAGAGCTTCTGATGTTTTTGAAAAAAATATGGAGTGATGTTTTATGCATCTGAACTTGATTCTGAATCTAGGTCCTGCAAATAATTTGCATACATTTTTATTCAAATTGACATGGATTAAAAAAAAGTTCAATTACAAAAAATGAAATATATAAAAAATCTAAACTTACTCAAGATGTAAATGGAGAACTTCGCGAAGGACTTTGATCAACAATATGGAATGAGCTGGAATTTGAAGAATTGGCCATTTGATATTATTAGGACTTTTTCGTTGAATTTGAGAAAAATCAGAAATAAAATTTTGTGTGAATATCTAAAATTATTGTCGAGAACCATATAACCACAATCTGAATTTCACAATAGTTTTGAAACCATTTTTCAAAAACAATGCAACTTTAAGCGGAAAATGTATACTATGAATTACTATAATTCATGTGGATGCATCCTAAAGGATAATTTGAGATTAATATGCCATTTTATGTGAAAATAAAATTTTAGATATCTTTTAAACCCCAAAGTGTGCTAATCAGAATAAAATGCACCGATTTGTTTAAATAGTAAGATCATCAAGGCGTTTAAATAATACCCCCACTAGTTTCTGACATTCCGGAAAAAATAAAAAATAAGTTATCATATTAGTGCTCTTTTATATAATAATGAACCAGTACATTTAAATAAAAATAGCACATGTACACAATTGTTTTCCAAATTTAGAAAATAAAAATGAATTCAACCATCTCAGTGCTCTTTTAAATATAGGTCACATCGTTGTGTTAAAAAAAATAATTGCATCATTTTTGGATTTCGAAAATGAAAAACAATTGAATCATGTCGGTGCACTGAGAAAATATGGCGCCCCATAAATATCGGTGCGCTTTTTATATAAAAACCATGTGCACTTGACTATCGAATGCACCTACATGCATAAAAATTGAATTAATAAAAAGTGAATTTTTTTCTTTTTTTTTAAATTAAAAAATGAGCGACAATTAATTTTTCGAAATCTAAATTCATAAAGACTTTTAAATAGTAAAAATTTATTCATCATTTCATTATTTTACCCAAAATTTCAAGGGAGTGATTTGTAAGAGAGATATACTAGGAGCATTGTGCAACAGCATCATAATACTAAGGAGCAATAGAATTATTCAGAAGATCATAAGCTAAAAAGTATGGTGATTCACTCAAAAACCTACGTAGTAAGCTTTAAATTTTATTGTTTATTTTAGTAATAAAAAAATTTACAATTTTTGTTAGGGTTTGATTAAAAGAGAGATCATTTGCAAGAGGAGATTAATTTTATTATTTATTTTAGTAATAAAAAAATTTACAATTTTGTTAGGGTTTAATTAAAAGAGAGATCATTTGCAAGAGAAGATTAAATCATAGCTGCAAAATATTTTGGATCCGACAAAAGATCAAAATTTGAAAGGTATGGTGATTCACTCAAAACCCTAGATAGCAATAATCTTAAATTTTACTGTTAAAAAATTTTGCAATTTCTGTTAGATTTATTCACAGTTCAGGAAAAAAAAAATTTAAACCATGTACAATAAAAAAATTACTATAGATTTTACTAGTAAATTTTTTACGACCTCTGTTCCTATTTAAATTTAATTAAAATTCAGAAAATAATAATAATAATAAATAAGTAAAATCAATACTTACCTTAAACCCTTTCTTCTTCCAGCAAAATTTCACATTAGGGTTTAACTTTATGTACCACTTCACAGCTAGGGTTTTTCAATTTAGGCAATTTAGATTTAATGGGTTTATGTACTAACTATATATATATGGCATTTGACATATAAAGTATGGGAAAAACTTATTCAATTAGATCCAAACTTTTTCGACCCTCTTCATTTAAAAAAAAAATGACTATATGTTGTGTAATGCGTCATTTGTAACATAACGCACTGGTGCTATCTAGGTAATACAATGCACCAATAAATTATAACACTTTTGATTCTATCTAGTCTATTCATGGTTGCTCCTGGTGTAATATAACGCACCGACGCACATGTTCCTAATATAACCATTAAATCATTGCGGTGCATTGAGCCTTACAAATCGCACCGTCAACCCTCTCTGATTTTTTTAAAAATGGTTATATATTTTGCATTATGCCCTATGTAATATAACACACCAAGGCTACCTAAGTAACAAAATTCACCAATATATTATAATAGGCTACTTTGGATTTTTTCCATTTTTTTCATTGTTTCTCTCGGTGTAATATAACGCACTGGTGTGCATGTTCCTAATAGCATTGTTAAATCATTCCAATGCGTTTAGCCTTACAAATCACATCATAAACCCTCTGCTTCTTAAAAAATGGATATATGTTTCGTAGTGTGCCCTCTATAATATAACACACTAGAGCTATCGAATTAATACAATGCGCGGGTATATCATAACACTTTCGATCCTGTCCAGTTTATTCATCGTTGCTCTCGGTGTAATATAACGCACCAACGCACCTATTCCTAATAGCGTCGCTAAATCAATGCAGTACGTTTAGCCTTACAAATCGCAATTTCCAAATTTAAAATTAAGTTTCCATGATGGTGTTGAAAAATTAAACACTTGGTGTGTTTAATCCTATAAATTCTGGGGTGTGTTTATTTGATAAACGAACCGGTTACCAGAGCTTTTTTTGGCTGAAAATTATTTGATTTATTTGTAAAATATATCTAAGGGATTTTATATTGAATGATATAAGTTTTATATTGATAAAAAAATGTCTCAGAAGGTCTCAAGTAATAAAAATGTTGATCGACACAATGAAAGCACATCAAAAAAATCAAAGAAGGAAAGTACTTTGTAAATTATTTACAAAATTAATATGTTTGAACTACGTGTAAGTTTAACTAATATGTATTAAGAAGTGTGTGTCATGCAAAGCTGCAAAATGAACAAGGTCGATAAGATTATTTCTAATCTAAGTGCAGATGAGCATAAAATCCTAATAGAAAAATTGTAAAATGATGAATCAATTGAATGAAAAAATACTACTCAATATGAGAAGACGTCTAATATTTTTCTTTTCTTAGAACGACATGTTTCAAATAATATATTAATTCATATATGTTTAACGTTCTACAGGGAGAAACAACGAAGGAAAATATCAATGTCGTTCTAAGAAAAGAAAAATTATGGAACATGTAAATGACGATGAATTGGTCCTTAGGTCATCTGGAGTGGTGTTGGAGGGTAATGAAAAGGGGGGGAGTGTGATTTTTACAGAACTGTGAGGGATCTAGTGGAATGAACGTACAGATGTACTTTCCACTTAAAATACAAAAATCAATGCAATGACTCTAAGAATGAAATTATATCTAAACTACACGAAACGTTTCCAGAGAAATGATCAATGAAACATGTCACACTTGCAAAAGAAAAAACATACAACAACAAAAAAGAATCATTCAAAAGGAAATATTCCCAATTCTATAAAATTATTTTCTAGAATTATAGGTATATATTACTACAAACCATTAATTTATTAATATCGATTTTTTTATATTTAGTTTCATATATCATTATAAAAATATTTTATTACTTTTTCAGGAAAATTATGAAAATCCCAAATGATCAATGCACTAATATGCAAAACATGCCAAAAGGAATGTCCAAAAAAGTGTATAAGAATATGGTCAAAGAAATGGACATAATTGTATCACAAGAAGAGCCATGTCAACAACAACATGATTTAAATGTATGTAATCATGATTGAATTTGTACATATAAAAAATTATTTAGCATTAAATATTAATTTTCAAGTATTTTCTTGCAAGAAATAAAACAAGATGGAACTCATTCAACACATAAAATAGGACAACAAGGAAGAAAAATATTTTCAAAGTTTGTGAGTAATTGTCAATATTTCCATATAACAACTCAAGGTTTTATTTTTTATATTTTAAGTTGTTTTACGACAACCATCCTTGAATGTCTTCAAATAGGTGCTAACATACAAAGAATAGCCATTGGAAGAATTGATTGACATTGGGTTAAATAAAGGTTATGAGTATATTTTGGCATATCAAAAATTAATTTTGAAATTTGTAAGTATCTATGTTGTTTTACTTTTCTAAGTTATAATTTAAAAAAAATAAAATAATAATAATCGATGATTTATAATGGGGTTTAAAACCTGCAAGAAACAAAGTATAGAACTACGCCAGCAGAAGACTTGTTGCAACAAGGCATGGGACTTGTTTTTGAAGGAATGTGCACATTATATGACCCACTTCTTGCTTTGGTACATTTCTATTCGATTTAAATTGATGTATATTATTTATTTCAATTTTCATTATTATCACCAATGTAGATACACTCATTACACTTTATTTTTATGTTTGCAGATGGAACAAGATCAAGAAGATGAAAACAATTGATGCAATCAACAAAAAATTCTCCAAATAACCCAATTCATGGAAGTAGCTCAAGCACTAACATAATTTCCAACGAAGAATGATGATATATTTGGGTATAAATGCAACATGTTGTATTTTTTGAAATAATTGTCTTTGAAAATTATACATATTGTTCAATGTAATCATTGACATATTGTCCCAATTGGAAGACAAGGGGTTACTAATAACAATCCCTTTTTGTATGACAAACGATCTCTTATTGATATATAATAAAATACATTTTAATTTAGTCTATTTTATTATCCAATGTCGTTGTGAAATGTTACACCATTGATTAAATATATGGATGATTAAATATTATAATGAAGAGATATTAAATTTGATAATATAACAAATTAATCCAAACGTCATATACAAATTCACTAATCAAATATCAATTTATATGACTGTTGTTATAAGATATATGTCGATTTTTCAATGAATAATAGACTTCAAAAATTACAATAATTGCATTGTCACAGACCGATGTCTCCAAAAAAGAGAAAATATCATACAAAAACACCAATCCGTCCATAACATAAAAAATGCAGCGATGCTTTACTTTAAATAAAAGCATTGTGATGTCATATTTTAGCATAACTAGTGCCTTTTTTGGAAAATGACAACATCGGGGCTTTCAGGTCTTCTAGCACCGATATTGTTTTTAAGTAATTCCCTCGTGCATTGTAACTCTTAACACACCAGTGCTTGCATACAAATAACACCCCCTGGTTATACAAAATATTATTTCCATTCCCGTTGCACTATTAAAATTAACAGCACCGGTACCTCTATATAACAAACGCATTGGTGCGTTTATACAAACAAGATGTGTCATTGTTGCGTGTTTAAGAGAAAGCACGGGTACTGCAATTATTTTTTTCATGCCCCAAATTTGTTCCTTCATCAAAGCACGACTGGGGTTTTTTCACATAAGCATCGATGCAGTATATGTTTCAATTTTGGTGCTCTTTGAGTTGAACACACCATGAATTTTTTATTGTTAGCACAGGGTGGTATATATTTCAGGTGTCGGTGCTCTTTGAATTAACGCCTCAGTGCTTTTAGTTGTGTATCAAGCATGGTGTGTTTCTATAAGTAGTGCGCTCGGCATGCTTGTTCCTAAGTGCACCAAACAATAAACATCTGCTAAAACCTTCAGGCGGCCATATTTTTTCAATTGTGAAGAAGTTCCATTATAAGCTCTGCTAAACATTCGTTCCCATAAACAGATGTTTTTTTGACAATTTTTCCAATTTTATAACACTAAAAACCTATGTTATAACCTCCGCTAGAATGTATTTTCCTTGTAGTGAGCCTTATATTGGTCATAATTAGGTTTTTTTTCTTTTGTGGAATCTCTATTTGGAAGTTATATTAAAAATATTTGGGCAAATGCCTAGTCTCTATACAAAAAATTCAATAATATTTATCTTCCCTTATTTTTATATTGAGGGGTTTTTCCCCTCTTGTTAATTTCTAGGTTTCTCACTTCATAGTTTGATCCATGGTTGAGACCCATGTGGTCGAGAATGTAAACACTCTTCCTTTCATTTCTAGAATAGTGTTTACATTTTGTTTTCTTATAATTCATCATGCATGTTAATAACATATGAATACCCAGACAAGGTTTCTTAGCTTGTTATATAATTTGAGGTTGAATAATGTATGGTCATAAATTGAAATTTCTTTCTCTTGTTTAAAAGAAAAGAAAAACTATATGATTTCTTTTTTTGTGACCTGTAGTTTTCTTAATAATTTTATACAAGGTTTTTACGCCCTTATTGGTGTTGTTTTCTTTTCTTTTTTTCTATATGCATGTGTATTGTACACTCTTTATATGTATTATGGATATTTATATTACAACCATTTGGTTTTTGTACCGAACATGCATATTATTAATTTATGTGTTTCTATTTGAACTATATAACTATAAATTAGTTGGAATATACAAGCTAGGCGAGAGGCCTATCGGCCTCCTGTCATGGGAGACCACTTCAGGTTTTCTCTTAGCCTAATCATTCTTTGTCCAGAACTATCTATCCTTTTGCCTATGAACAAGGTTTCATCATTTTTATGGCTTGCAACAACTAACCTAGGCATAGTTTTTTTTCATCCCTGCCACAATTATATAATTATATACATATAGTTATTTTACTATACAATTAATCAGAATTCCATTTTAATACTAGTAAGGGGTTAATATTCAGATATAGATTGTGTGCATAGCATCATCCTTACCACTTGGTACCCATTTTACCTTACACAACACTCTCAGGTTTTCTTGTTCATATCCACCCGCACAGTGGAGCCCAGGGTTAGTTTCTGGGTAGAACTTATTACCACCCTCTACAATAGAGGACATATTTACTCTATACCTAAAATATTCCATTTACCTGTAACAAAAATAGAACAGATACACATACATCTATATATATATACCTATTACACTTACAATACATTAATAGGGCTTTTCCATCTATTCTTCTGTAGAACTAGAATCATCTAAAAATCATAATAACAATCTATTCCATATTTTCCTAAACCATAATAACCATAACAACCTGATTAACCACGAAATTAATCAAACATTCATGTATTTATGTATGTATGTATGTATGAAGGACAGTTTAGGCCGAGTTCTGCAAGCTTAGGAGGGATAGTGATAGTTTTGTGTGTGTGTAGTCCCTTGAAAACCACTAATTTCAAGTTGTTGTTCACAATGATCAAGTAGGGTCAAGCGGCAGATCCCTCGGCCGAAATGGGATTAACATTCATAGTGCATAGAGTCAAGGGGTGCAAGTCATATGGAAATGTGGCTCGGTATCAGAGTGCATCAGCACTAATGCAAATAATGATGGATTGTAACGCCATCGAATGGCAAGGATCTAATAACGGACCCCCCTCTCTCGTTACCATATCAAATTTGGTCCCCCACATACCGTAGATATGGTGGGAAATATTCAAGCCATCAGATCAATCATATGGAAATCATCATATAACTATGAACACTAACCCAACTTGGTGACATTAGCAAGGATGGGGGGGTGTCTGCAATCCAATCGGAACAGTTGAAACATTTTTTCTCATCTCCATTGTCAAATTAGAAACAGGGCACATGGTGTGGAGGATGTGATGAGGGATGGCATCACCCTGACATTTAGGACCAGTGGCATCACCTCGGACCATGGAGATTTTTTGTGTAGGGCATAGTAGAACACCCAGGATTTAAGTTCTGATGTGGTATGGCATGTGGAGTCGGTTTTATGGGGACGATTGTTGTGTGGAATGAACCTATTCATTTACTCATCAAGGGGGAGGCTAAGCCTAAATGTGGAGTTTGTGTTTCCACGTAGCCAAAAAAAAAATTCCCCAAAATTTTCAGCAGGGTACAATGTCCAGACCATTCGATATTTACTCCCTAGGGTGACGTGGATATAAAGGGTTGTGCTTGTATATTATATGAGGGATATATTTATATATATTACATGCGTTGCATATTGGACCTCGTAAATGGGTTTAACAAGTATGATAAGTTCGACAGCTTCCATGTGGCTTATGATGTGGACAACCACATGGGGACCACATGGCAGGCTTGATGATGTGGCACAGTCTGATTGGCCAAGAATTTAATCGGCCATATCTTTTGATCCGAGAGCTGGATTGGAGAAAAAATTGTATCGTTGGAAAATTATCGACGAGATAAACACAACAATGTTATTCAATTTATGTATTGAGATAGTTGAAAAATATCAAAAAATTTAGACACCATTTCCATAACGGGAGTTGGAGGTTGGGTTAGCTTAGTAATTGCCTCCTCCTAACCTTGGTTATGGTCAGGGTGAGTAGGAGGTATGTTATAATTCCAAGCTAGAAAAACTATTTCTTAAGAGTAATGATCATTTTTTGATAACTCGGGTGAGTTGCGAAGGGTATCCTGTGGTGTTCATCTAATGGTATTCATTTAATTTTAGCCACATTCGTAACATAAATTCTATCCTTATATCTTAACATTCCATTTATATTAACTACATAGTTAAGTTGTTTCCTTTGTTCAATTTTATTTTCATATTTTCACAAATCTGATTATAATTATTTTCTTGAAATGTTGTCATTTTAATCTGTTCAATGAAATTTGTTTCAACTTTGCTCATTGTTACTTCACAAATTTGGTTCAAACTTTGACTTAGCGCATCTTCCACCTTGTTTTAATTTCCCTTTATATGATTAATGTCGAAATCATATTCGCTCAAGAAGGCCATCCATCTAGTTTTCCTAGCATTCATGTCAGGTTGGATGAAAAAATATTTTAAACTTATGTGATCAGTAACTAAGGTAATTTTTTTACAAATCAAGAAATGTCTCCACATTTTAAGTGCATGGATGACTACAACTAGCTCAAGGTTGTAAACTGCATAGTTTCTTTCATGCTCCTTTAGTTTCTGGAATTCATAAGCCACCACATGACCTTTCTAAATGAGCACACTGTAACAGCCCTGGTAAAAATTCATGAAAAAATATATAAAACCACGGCAATGGGACACGTATTCCAAGATGAACAGTGGGAAAAACATCCTAGAGGGTGTTCATTCAATTTATTATGGCTAAAGGAAATTGGCAAAGGTAATGGAAAAGGCATTGAAAAGGCATGAGGCATTGATTGGCATTTATTTATGAAAATAATGGAAATTAGGAGAAAAGGAAGGTGAAAGGTCACAGGTTTCATGTGAGGAGGAAACTGAAGGAAAATAATGAAAAATGAAGAAAATAGAGGCCTCATTAATAAAAAGGCTTTTGAGGATCATTTGGTAAGCTTTTGCTGGTTCAATCTTTTGTCAGTGCATTTTTGGAGCTCTCTCATTACTCTCTCTCTCTCTCGTACTCTTGGATACTTAGAGTTTTCTTGAAGCACTCTTGGAGAGTGTGGATACTTGGTGATTTGGAGCAAGAAGGAAAAGGAAGAGTAGGAAATCGCAAGCGAACATCGGGATCAATAGCTACAACGGGTTTTGATTGCAAGTATCGAGTTTCATGTATGTTTTCCTCACTACTTTTGGCATGCATGGTGTATGAATGTGGATTTTCCTAGCCTTTACATTTCTTGGATAACCATGGTGTTGTGGGTTTATTTCCATTGATGGTTTTCTAGTTGGTTCTCATGATTCATTTAGCTGTTGGGTTGATTTATTAACTCCTGGAAGCCTTGGTTGGACAAACACTCTTGAAGCCCAGTGGACAACTATGGGTTGAGTTACTAGTCCTAGAAGCCTTGGTTGGAGAAACGCTATGGAATCCGTAGGTGGGTTGATTTACTAGTCCTGGAAGCCCTGGTTGGAAAACGATCTAGAAGCCCTGTAAAATTTCGGGTTGAGTTACTAGTCCTGGAAGCCCTGGTTGGAATAAACAATCTAGAGCCCTGGAACATCTTAGATAGAGACCAATCTGTGATGGTTGTGATGTCCAATCGTGAGGTGGAATCATTGGTTGAGGATTGAGGTGGTTTGGCCTCTAGAAGCCTTTTAGTGGTTGTGATTGATGTGTTTGATGAGATCCCACATTCATTCTTGGAATATGGTGCAGGGGTGATTGGTTGAAGTGAGACTTGGCTCAGCCAACCTATAGTCAGGTGGAACGTGGTAGTCCCATCTCCAGTTGGTTTCTACATTCAGTAATGAGTGATTCATTCCCTTGGTATTTGGTGTGCAAATATATTGATTTATATATGGATTCTATTGTTGTTGTATCCATGGTATTTTTGTTGTTATTTTGTTGGTTATGAGCATGTATTTATACAGTGATGATGTATGGCTCTCCCCATGTTTTTACTTGCAAATGAATACACAATTTATTTATGGTCAAATATATTATATTGCAGTTAATGATTTAGGGGAGCAATTATTCTTAGTGATTCTTAGATAAGTATGAGGCCCCTATGGATAAATATGTTGTTTACACATGTAGATTCAATGTTTGTGACATGTTTGACAAAATTTTTGTCATGGCTAGGAGTGGTCCAAATGGGTTCTTGTTCGTGTGATTGCTTTTGTATCATTGTCCTATTGTTATTTATCATCCCTTATGTTTTCATGAAGTTATGGGCAGTAACCTCGGCTATGGGCCTTAAAAGGTCTCTCAAATCCCGGAGCCCTGGGCACAAAACTAAGGTTTTGGGGCCCTAGCCACAGGCATACATTGTTATGCCTGGGGATATGGCCTCTTGGATGCAGGCATGTAATGTTATGCCTGTGGATATGGCTCAAAGAGGCCAAAATTCTAGTGTGACCCAGGGGTAAGAGGCCTGAAATGTTGGGTTAGCTCATGGGGGTGTCATTGATGATATACAACGTTTTTATATTGTGTTTTTGTCAGTTCCACATCCTTAAGGTCACCTATGAGGTTGAATCCCATATATTATCCTCTTGTCACATATTTACCATAGTTGGTCGGTTACTTGGGTTGTTGTGGGAAGAGGGTGTTACAGATTGGTATCAGAGCATGGTTCAACCCTCGGATTAGATGGGCAGTGTGTTGATCATGCATTTAGGTTGGTTTCATATGTGCTTAGTATGATTTTGGTCTATATGTGCTTGTTGCATTTGTGTTGTGTTGGCCATGGTGGCAGTGGTGTTACCATAGAAGTGTTGATGGTGTTGTTGTCGACTTGTTTTCATGAGTGTATGACTGGTTATGTATTGTTCATGCATGCTTTCTTACATATTGTTACATATCATACATGCATTTCTTTCTTATGCTAGGGTTACATTTTGGTCATGCTTCAGTGTTATCCATGTATGCTTGCTTGTGTGATTTCATATGTTGAACATGCATTGGTCATTCATGATTGGTTATACGTGTCAAGTGGGTGCATATGGTCAAGTTTGCATTGGTTCGATTGAGGTTGTTGTGTGTAAGGTCATTGTATGAAATTAGGTCTTCATGATTATATTGGTCTATTATGATGCTAATGTGTTGGCTAAGATAGAGCAGAAGATGCATATCATTAAAGTGACGTTGCAACAATGGACTTTGTAGTAAGAGAAGATTGCCATACAAGTTTTTATGCTTGGCATGCATGTATGTGATTCGTGGTTATTGTAAGCATTAGGGTTACTTATATGTTTGTCATTTTATTATTATTATGGTTACATATATGATCAATTTTGGTTGGTTAGTATAGTCATATGCATTATGGTTATGTGTATTCCTTTCATTATATTGATGTTATGATTACACACATGATGGATGTTATTTAATTAGTGTGATCATATGTACATGCATTTGTTAGTCGTGCATAGTATTAGCTTGATGAATATGTTATATGTTGTTGATGGCATGTTATTTGTTAACTAATTATTTGTATACGTTAATTAACTTGATGGATAGGGTTATCGCATTGATATCTTGATGTTATATGTATATTTTGGATTAGCCTAGGCAGATGCCATAGGGTTATGACACTCAAGTATGAGTCGACTTATTTGTGATATTATGTCATACTAATATAGGTTGACTATGCATATGTGATTTTTATGCACGAATGACATTTTTTTATGATTTTATGATGCAAACATGTTATCTAGTTATTGTTATAGTTATCATGATATTATTTATGTTCGAGTGGATATGTTGTGAATTTATATCGTGCTAATCTAGATTGATTGTACAGACAAATAGCCTCCCTTAAGATACATTAAGGTATGATTTTTCTTATATCATGTACTTGATGCTTAATTGTTCTATTATGTCATCTATCTAGTGTTGAGTGTTTGGTTTCTACTATGTCTTCTAGTTGATTTATCTAACATGGTGTGTCTATCATTTGTTTGAATATCTTATTAGTTGCATGATATGAGTATGTGTCTTTAAGAGTGTATGAATGAATGGTATTGTTTTAGGATGATTGTACTAACACATTATGTACTTAGATATCTAGTATGTACTTGAGTGTAAGTAGGTTATAGTTGTAGCATTATATATTATGATCGATGAATGTGAGTTGATTGTTGATTATGACATGGTTGTTAGTCTTGGTGAAAGTTGATTTCAAATTGATAGATATGTTGTCTTGATGTTCGGTACATACGGCTGACATGTGTGTTCAGTTACAGGTCAGCATGCTTGGCACAACAAGGTAACATAGCTAGTATATTGTTATATTATTTATGCACCGATAGTTATGTGTTTATGGTAGTATGATGTCGGGGATTGCATGGCAAAAGAAAGTGCTATGAAAATATTGAAGAAGGCTTGGGTTGAGATTTCGTTAGGAACCATGGGGATTGATTCATGGTGTTTGTTTCTAGTCTTGTGCCTTTGGTATTTTGCGGTTTGTTGTGCTTGATTTGTGGCTTTAATTATTTCTAGTGTATGGCCATACCACTTTTTTTGCAGTGTTGTATTGCCTTCGTTTTCATGGTATTCTTCTTGTTTGTTCTTTTTCTTTCCTTCTATGTTTTGGGAGTTTTAGGAATTGGTTGGGAAAGAGGAAATTTGATGGAGCTCAAGAAGAGATGAATGAAACCTAGCAGGTAAGGCAAGACTTGGATTAAGTCCAGTTCATGTATAAGGGCAACCGAAGGTAAGAATATGACAGTCAGTTGGACTGGTTGGGTCCATTGTGGTAAATTGATGGTGGCAACACATATATGAGAAACGTAACAGAAAAGGTAAAGAAAATGGATCTGAGGTGTTATATGCCTTGGATATGTTGGGAATTGTTGTTCTCAACATTGTGCATGTGGTGCACGAATGAAGGAAGTTCTCTTAAAATAGACTTTATGATATCTATAAATTTTGTTGTGATCTGAAATTTATATATGTATATATGTGTGTATGTATGTATGTATGTATGTCGTGTCTGACAGGGTCATCATGGATCATGATTGTTTAATGTTGATGGTTATATGTATATATGTGTGTATGTATGTCATTGTCTGTTAGGATCATGATTTTTTTATGTTGATGATTATATATGTATGTACCTATGTATGTATGTCATTGTATGACATGGTTTTCAAGGATAATTCTTGTGGAGGAATGATTTCTTATTCAGGTGAATGGCATGAAGAGGCTCTTGGTCTTATGAGGAATCAAGTGGGAAGAGTAACTTTGATAGATCTATGAGGTCAGCATCATGTGGGAATGATTTAATGTTATATGCTTGTACTATTCCTATGTTTATGTTATGGACATGTAATGTTGAGGAGTACATCAGCGAAGTGAAAGTAGTGTGATATGCGGCATGCTAGGATCAGCGTTGATAGTGGAAAGACACTAGAAGCAAGGTTGCTTTGTGGGGTTAGTGTGTGGTCTATGGATGTGTAGTACTATTGTTGTGTATATGTTGTGCATGTTGTATATTCATTGATTGTACCTATGGTTGTGTGTGCATGTAACATATATAGTATTGTGTACATATGATGTTGTATGCATGTTGTATATATAGTGTTGTTTTTATATTTCATGTGTAGTGCTAGGTATAGATAGTGTTATGTACATGTTGGAGATGTGTTTTTGTGTGCATATCGTACTTTGTGCATGTTGGATATGCGGTGTTGTGTGCATATGGTGTTGTGTGCATGTTGGATATGCAGTGTTGTGTACATATGGTGCTATGTACATGTTGTATATGCGGTGCTATGTACATAATTTGTTGTGTGCATATTGTATATATGGTGCTATGTACATATGGTGTTATGTGCATGATTGTACATGCGGTGTTGTGTGCATGTGGTGTTGGGTGCAGGTGATGTCGTGTGCATGTCGTGTATGTGGCGTTGTGTACATGTGGTGTCGTGTACATGTAATGCATGTTGTGTTGTGTACATGTGGTATTGTGTACACATTGTACAGGTGGTGCAGTGTACATTTGGCATTGTGTAAATGTTGTGCAAGTGGTGTCGTGTACATGTGATTCTGTGAACACGTTGTGCAGGTAGTGTTTTGTATAGATGGTATTATGTACATGTTGTGCATATGGTAGTGGTATGAATGTGGTATTGTGTGCATGTCGTACATGTTGTGTTGTGGGCATGCGGTACTATGTATGTGCATGGTGTAGTCATGGTATCGTGAAATGTGTATTTTTTATATTGTACTCTGTATATGTATATGTATATGTGTTGTGTTGTGTTGTACATCGAGTGTAGGTGTATGTGTTATATGCCGATGTAGGCATATGTATTGTGTTGCATTGTACAGTAGGTGTAGGTGTATATTTACGTACATGTATTGTGTTGTACACCGAGTGTAGGTGTATGTATTGTATTGTGTTGTACACCAAGTGTGGGTGTATATATTGTGTGGTGTTATATGCCTTGTGTGGATGTACGTGTTGTACACTATGTGTTTTTGTATGTTGGGGTTCCCATGTTTTGGCCAAATTGGCAAGACCAAAAGATGAGACAACATCAAACCACTTGCAGACCTCAGGATCTAGCCCTCTTGGGTCCAGAGAGGGATCTCTCTATGATATTTCAAAGGTATATGACTTTAAAGCTCAGAGTTTAAGATGTTAGGCTAGTTATAGGCACAAGGTTTGTTTGTTTGATTTGTTTTGATTTGGTTGTTGGGAATCAGGAATGAAGGATTAAATATAAGACAAGGCAAGGCAAAGAAGATTTTAGGCAATGAGAGGTAAATTCAGATCGTATTCAAGACCATTGGGCAAATGGAGTCAAGAAAGGGTTTACTTGCTGCTCGATATGCAGGCTTTCAGTTGGGCTAGTCATCTAAAGCATTGGATCCTAAAAAGATAGGTGGAGTGAAACAATCAGGAAAGAAAGTGAAGGAATGAGGGTAAACCAATTTCTGTTTATAGATCAGGTCAGAGGTCATTTAACTCCAGACCTGCTTGGACATACTCTTAGGAAACTCTCAAAGAAAGGCAAGGAACAAACTGAGGGAACTTAGAAAGGTTTAACTAACTGAAAAGAATCCTAGTGAGACAGAGATAGAGTTATAAACTCCCAGTGTTCCCAATTCATTCAATTAAACTCTAACAAGAACATCTAAGAAGCAGATTCATTAACTCATACATCAGCTAGCAGGAAATAACATCCACTACACTGGTTAAATTAAATCAAACCAATTCTCAGATAACACATTTAGCAGAAAAAATTAAGGCAAGGAGAGCAGAAGCATAGGGTGCCTAACAAGGGCAAATCCTATGCCAGATTTCTGATGCAAGCCAGAAGAACTGAAATGGAATGAAATAAAACACTGAGATAGAAAAACATCACCGCAGCTTTAGATTAGGATCCAAAGAAATGTGCTTGTCATATTAAGAGCAACACCAATCAGGTACAACATTTGCCAATAGCTTGAAATTCATTTTGAAAACATACTCCTTAGCCTATATTACAACTTTACACGGTGAGCATGCCTCAAGATAAAAGCTTGCAATTCATGGATATCTCATCAAAAACCCTTACAATATTTTATTTATGAGTTTTATAACTGAAGAGAAGCAAAGGTGGTAGGTAGAAAACTAAATGCAACATTAACACTCAAAAGAGGAAGAGGGTCGAATCCCATTCTGTTTTAAACTCTGAGCATTAATCTTTGGCACTCTTTGGAGGAGAGAATGGTCTTCGTCAGGCTTCATTAACTCCAGGCATGTCTCTAATGCATTCTGGTTTGCTGTACTCTGTAGTACCTTGGTGAATAAATAAAATGGTAAATAAATGACATGACTGGTCTGCCATACTGGTGAAACAAATGCTCTGATAGCTTTGGACTATGTTCTGGGAAAAAATCTCCTCTGGAGCACGGCATAGAATAAAAACAGTATGGGCAACCCATCCTTTCCTAGGAAAAACATTCTGCTGATGTATCTTCCCTATACTTTGATGAAAACAGGCTTCCTTGCCTTCCCAGGTATTTTTCTGTTCTATCGAGCTCTAAAACCTGTCTCACTGAGCTCAACAACGGTGAATCATGGTGGCACTTAATGCCTGCATCCTGCAGAACACACAACTGGACTGAAGAAATCAATGCATATGAGAGCCGATGGAGCAGAGGGCGGAAGAAATGATAGCGCGGCGGTGGTGATTTTTAAATGTAAAACGGTGAAAATGCATTGTAATGGTGAAAACAATGAACAATAGGGTTTGGTGGTAGAATGCAGCACAGACCGTTAGATCGTGGTCCGGGGACAAAGATCAACGGCGGAGATTGACACAGCGGAATGGCTTTGTGAAAATGGATGAAATAAACATGTGACATTAATTTTAATGTAAATCTGGAACTTTGGTTAAAACTGGAAATACACAGGAAATGGAGGAAAATGTTATGAAATGCGCAGAGATGAATGTACGAGTGGGACCCAGCGGAGGCGGAGAGCGATTCATTCTTGACCGTTAGATCTCAGATCTAACGGATGGTCAAGTATTAGTCGAAGAATCGCAATCGCAATGGACGAGAGGGACGCACACTATACAATTTCCAATTGCGATCAAGGAAGGGGAAGCGATGACCGTCAGATTTACATGGAGATTGATGGTGGAGATATGGATCGGGAGATCGCAATCGGAGGGGACACAAAGGATGACACAAAAAAACTTCTGATTGCAATTGGCGGAGATGAGCGATAGCCGTTGGATTGACAAAGGGATCAACGGTGGAGATCTGTTCGGTGGGCAAAAGGGGAAGAGCGACGGGAGCGAAGCGAGAAGATATGGGCCGTTGATTTCAAAAATGGATGAACGATTGCATTTGAGTCAAGCAATCGCAATTAGAGGGGGGACAGGGGTGACACATATCAAAACTTCCGATTGCGATTGGGCGAAGAGAGCGATGATCGTCGGATCGGCGAGGAGATGGACGGTCAGGATCGGATCGGGAGATGGCGTGATCGGGCGATCGGAGGGCGGGATGAGATTTAATGCTGCGATTGCGATGGAGCGATTAGCGACGGGCCGTAGTATCAACAGGGAAATGGACGGCTAGGATGAGATTGGGGGGATCGCAATCGCAAAGGCAGAAAGTGGCACCGAACAGAATCTTGCGATTGCGATTAGAGCGAGGAGCACGATTAGCGTTGGACCATCTGATCCAGCGGGAAGATCGACAGTCCAAATGTGATCGAAGCGTTGCGATCAAGAGGAATGGACGGGGTGACAACATAAACTTGCGATTGAGATCAGGGGGGTGCAATTGGCTCTCCACCATCAGATCGGAACAGCAGATCGACGGTGTATAACCTATCGCGGGACTTGGTGTTAAAACCCAATCGCATCGGATTTTTTTTTTGATGATACAAAGGAATGCACCTGCCCGACTCTTCGATTGCGATTGGTGCTTTAAGACTGAAGCGCTTGGTCTTAGCACCGGGGCATGTGGGGGAAGTGGTTAAGGGGCTTGCGGGAAAGGAGCTTAGGCTTATTATAAGGTTGGAAAGTGGGTTTTTTACCCCATTTTAGTGCATTTTAAAACCAAAGGAGGGTAACGATAGGGGGAATGAGGGGAAATTTTGGAAAATAAAGGGCAAGAGTGGGATTTCATAGGGGTTTTGGGAACATTTAGGAGAGTAAGGGGGGATTTAGGGGGAACAAAGGGGATTTTGGCAAAAGAGGAAAAAAGGATAAAATGAAGCATTCTGCAGAGGCACAAGGGGCAGATAATGGCCTTTTTGGAGCATCATTCTTCATCATTTAGGCTCATTGACATCAGTACAGCAGGGGTGAAACAATCAAAGGCAGGGAACATAGGAAGGCTTCAAGGATGATGTGTTTTCAAGGGAAATGCATTAATTGGAGGCTCATAAGACAATCTAGCCCCTTGCTTGCTTGTCAAGGAATTCATAAGGGGCTAACAGTGTACATGAGTAAAGAGAAGTGAGGGCACTAGGTGATTTCTGGGCGTGGCAACCGATCCAGTGTGTGTATAGAAACAACAAAGGTAGAAGTAAGGACCGATGAAGTATAACTATCAGTATTTTATTTCAGTTCTATTATGCATGTGATCTAAGATTCTTACTTATGATGGTTACATGTGATTTATGAGTTTGGTTTATGATGATTATATGTGATATATTATTTTGATTACGATGGTTGTGTTTTGAGATAATCATATGTGATATGTTTATACATGATGATTTTGTCAAAAAACTAGTTTGACTTATGTGACAGGAAGTGAACAGAATTGAAAGTGTACCTTATTGATGAGCTACTAATGAGGTATTATTTGAATTTATTTTGAATCTAATGGAAATTATGTGCTTGGTATAAGAAAGTACATAAATTCTCGATTAGGTGGTTGAAACTGATTGCAAGCATTAGCAGCAACAACAAAAGGAATTGGAACATGTAGCAGTATGTTGGTAAAGCACTCAGGAGCAAGGTCATTGTGCGACACTGGTACCCATTAGTTTCCATTAATTTCGATGAGGATGGTATGAATAGTATGATGGTTTTGAGGCAGGTATATGCCTTAGTTGTTTGACCTTCCGATGCAAGGAATCCTTTCCAAGGGATGGATTTCCCGAGATGGGGGTGCCAATGGAACTTGGAAGGTGTGTGACTGCACAAAAGGAGGTGAAAAGGTTTCTCGAGGGACTGTGTACCAGAGAAGGGAAGGTCGGGGATGGATTTATTTTGGTCATTAGCATTCCCAGATGGAATCAGATGCACATTGGGATATTTCCTTGGAACAATGAGCCAGTAACTCTTCACTAAGGGTATAGTGGCACAGGCTTGTATCATTGGACATTGGATGCATATTTGACTTTGGTAGTGGATTCTGGACTTCTTGGGAAGGAAGTGAATCCTGGTACTACTTTTAGGGTGGAGGTGTGAACCTCTAGATTCCCTTATTGTTGATACAGGCATCGTATCCTTCTATTGATTGGTTGAGAAAATGTGTAAATGTGTATATGTGTATATTATTGTAAATATTGTATCGAGTTGGATTTATAAAGCTCCATAGACAGTATGGTTGTATATATGGTTGTTATTGTAAACATCGTAATGAGTTGTGTTATAAAGGTCTAGTAAATGGTATGTTTGTCATGTTCCAACAGTGTTCATTGTAAATACTGCAACGAGCTGTGTTATAAACCTCCATGGGAAGTATGTTTTATTTTCAATGGTTTGTTGGTTTGTAGGTGCCATTGAACACCGAGGACATTGTTCCCCCAAGAGGGAGGGTTTTGTAACAGCCCTGGTAAAAATTCATGTAAAAAATATATCAGACCACAGTCTATGGGACATGTATTCCAAGTTGAATGCTAGGAAAAAAATCCTAGCGGTTGTTCATTCAATTTATTATAGCTAAAGGAAATGGAAAAGGATTGAAAAGGCATGAGGTATTGATTGGCATTTATTTATGGAAATAATGGAAATTAGGAGAAAAGGGAGGTGAAAGGTCATAGGTTGCATGTGATGAGGAAATTGAAGGAAAATAATGGAAAATGAATAAAATAGAGGCCTCATTAATAAAAAGGATTTTGAGGATAAGTTGGTAAGTTTTTCTTGGTTCAATATTTTGTCAATGCATTTTTGGAGCTCTCTCGTTATTCTCTCTCTCTCTCATACTCTTGGATAGTTAGAGTTTTCTTGGAGCACTCTTGGAGAGTGTGGATGCTTGGTGATTTGGAGCAAGAAGGAAAAGGAAGATTAGGAAAGCACAAGCAAACATCAGGATCAGCAGCTATAATGGGTTTTGATTGCAGGTATTGAGTTACATGTATGTTTTCCTCACTAGTTTTGTCATGCATGGTGTATGTGTGTGGATTTTCCTAGCTTTACCATTTCCTGGATAGTCATGGTGTTGTGGGTTTGTTTCCATTGATTTTTTTATGGTTGGTTCACATTATTCCTTTTGCTCTTGGGTTGATTTATTAGTTCCTGAAAGCCTTGGTTGGACAAACGCTCTAGAATCTCATCAAAAAAATGTGGGTTGAGTTACTAATCCTGGAATCCTTGGTTGGACAAACACTCTGGAAGCCCTAGGTGGTTTGAGTTACTAGTACAGGAAACCTTTGTTGGAAAAACACTCTAGAAGACCTGTAACAACTGGGGTTGAGTTACTAGTCTCGAAATCCCTAGTTGGAAGAAACACTTTGGAGCCATGGAACAGCCTGGATAGAGACCAATCTGTGATGGTTGTAATCTCCAACAGTGAGGTGGAATCACTAGTTGAGGGTTGAGGTGGTTTTTCCTCTGGAAGCCATGGATTGGTTGTGATTGATTTTTTTGATGAGATCCCACATTCGTTGTTGGAACAGGGTCTCCTACGAAGTTGCGAATCTGGTCCATTTTGTATATTTTTTATTATATTTAGTCTAACGCAGGGGTTTTTGGGTGGGTCAAAGCCCCTATTGCATTTTAAGTGGGTCAAGGGTAGACCAAGAGTCCACAAACAATGGTTTGCAGACCGTTGGATGCATAGGCTAAAGTAGTATAAATAATTGAACCGTTGTGAGTCGATAGGTAGAGAATGAGTAGAGCTTGAATCGAAGTACGAATTGCTAGATCTGGGTTGGGTTGTTTGAGTTAGGACTCTTGCTGGCTGTGTGCGCGTTGATCCTCTGTCCTGTTGTGTGCAGACTATACTGGCTATGTGCGCAGGTGGTATTTGGGGAATGTATGAAGAGTTTTGATATATATTATATGCAAAGTATTGTTGAACCTTCTGTGGTTATCCGAATTTGTTCTGTTATGATTAATGTGACCTAAGATCATCTGATTAAGCTGTGAACTCGTTTGTTTATCTCTTTGCATTTAGTATATTACTGTGATAAGATTGAAACTGCACTTGTTGATTACATCTATGTTAATGCACGTGAACTATCTATGTTAACGTTACTGGCTACGATTATGTTGTTTTATGGTTATAATTGTTGATGCGCATGTGGATGTGAGCCTGCTAGAAGTATATCTGATAAGAACTATAGGCTGGTTATGTTTGGAACCCTGCGACTCACCCTTCTGGATAGATCTGATAATTGCAGGCCTGCGTTATTGCCTTCTCTCTCTCTTAGGGTGCGGAAACCTAGTTCCAACACCCTCCCATACTGCTTCGGGTGAGACTTTGACCTGCGCAAGCAGGTCACTGCCAAAAGGGCCTGTAGTATAGGGGTTTGTTGGCAAACCTTAACCTCCGAACCTAGGTCAGGACCCCTCGAGCCAACAAATGATTCCGTTGTCGGGACCGGGAGCATTTTGAGAGAGGGATTGGGTAATGCCAAGGCTGTATTGCAAACCTAAAAGAAAAGAAATTGATGAATGGTTTGAACAGCAAGTTTAGGAATTCGCAGTAAAAGAAACCACAGTAAGAGTTTGACCACCAAAGAGTGGAAGAATAGGTATATTTTTACAGATATCTATGAGATATTCTTTGTAACAATTTCGATCGAGCTCCAGGAGTGGCTCGCAAGGTTGGTTGAATTTCAGAAGTGTTGGAAGGACGAGCGGGTCATGCAGTAGGCCCCTGAACTGATCCAGTAGTTAGAGAACACTGATAACACCATCACTTGCACGGTGGACCACTGGGTGGACAGTGTGCTAGGAGGGTTCGTAACAGAATTTGCCATCAATCAGTTCGTCTCCTTCTCTGAAGAAGAGCGAAGATTCTTCAAGGGTTTCTGGGGTATGTTTATGAACACCTTACCACTGCTGATTAAGATATTACTGTGCAAAAAGAGTGTTCTATGTAGCCACACCGAATGAATGACCTCTGATCTAGATGGGAGTATGACATGAAGTGGAAAATACTATCAGACCAACCAAGAAGGATATAAATCTGTTTACAGTCCAACAAGAGAAGTAGCTGCACAGAGTCCTCTAGCCACACCACTTTCCAACCAGCATAGGGGTAAGAACTCACCTACACCTCCGCCACCACTGGAAGACGACATGGTTGCACACATGAAGTTGCCTACCTTTAAGGGTGTGGGAGATGAAGACATGGATCAGTTCTGGTTTGTCGCAGGATCGGTCTGGACTGCGCAGAATGTAGTTAGTGATATGGTGAAGAGGGCACAGTTGTCCCTTTCCTTCGAAGGAAGAGCTTTGGACTGGTACATGGGATACATTGGCCAGCATGCAAATGCGACCATTGAAGAGATTAAGAACGCCTTGAAGCAACAGTTCAAGAAGCCCAAGGCCTACTCTAAAATAGTGGTTGATCTAAAAGATTTCAAGTAGGGGCCCTCTGAGTCTGTGTGGGAGGCCGATCAGTGACTAAAGAAGGTGATCAGAGAAGGAGGGTTTCAGTATGATGACAAACAACACACGGAATGGTTCATTTCTATGCTGCTGCCTCACCTATGCGTACCTATGGGTCATCAAAATTTCGAATCATACGAAAAATCTTTGGAGGTTGTTATGAAATTAGAAGTTGCACCCAGAGACAATGCCCAGCTGAGCGTCCAATAGATCCAAGGAAAATTGGAGGCGATGCACATGGAGATTCATAGTCTGCGAAAGGAGCGAGGAGCAGAAGCTAGCCGTAAAAGATGGTGCATACGATGCAGGATGAATGGTCATACCAAGGATAATAGCCCTCTGTTAGCAGACTATATGCAGGCCGTGGGACCTAGTCTGTTGTGCCCCAGGGAAGTCGCAAGATCAAGTGGGTCGGCGCTATGGTGCAATTATTGTCATGTTACAGGGCTACACGACACAAACCACTTTCCCCGCCTTGCTGTGTATATCCCAGAAGTAAAGCAACAATGGTGCAAGTTCTGCAGGTCGGTAGGACACGATGAACATAACTATCGGACGTATGATTTGATGATCGATCGAGGGAACCTCTATAGGGTACAGTCGGACCCATTCTCACCAAGATCCCTCTCGAGCACAGGCTCCCCAGCCAGGGGCAGTGGAAGCGGAAGAGCTGGAAGCGCAAGTCAGGGATGAGGGAAACTAATCTGTTATAATTGTGGATAAGTAGGACACTTTTCCAAGGACTGCCCAAACCTTACAAGGCAGTCCTGCAGGTATTGCAGACAGCTGGACCATGCAATTGAATATTATCTAGTCTTGATAGCAAAGATATAAGGGAAGTAGCTGACACCTATGCAGAATGTGCAGAGGGTTAAGGCTAAACTACGAGACAAAGATCCAAGCATAAATATCGTAGCACGCAGTGGGATGGCCACCGCGGGGCCTGGGGAAAGACTGCGAATGAACAAGAAGCTATCAAGTAGGAAGGTTTGGATCTAAGAAAGGAAAAATAAACGTTGGTCATCACTCGCACAAACTTTGCTGAGGCAGAGGCATCTACTTCGCAGCCGCCAGGAGCCCTCAAGCTAGGTGAGGAGGTCAATCCCTTTTTACAGGCATGTATGAAGCTACTGCGCAACCCAAAGGTTGTGGAAAATCTTCAGGCATTAATAGATAGCTGCGCAGCATGACCTAGCTCCCTCCGGAAATCAAGGACGTACACAATCCATATAGGTATAAGAAACGTACTGGTGGGGAGATGTGGTTGACTGTGCAGATCGGTGATTATGAGATGGATCAGGTTATTTTGGACCTAGGGTCAGATGTGAATGTATTACCTAAACAGACTTGGCAATGAATGGGGGAACCTAAGTTGGAATGGTCCACTATCCAGCTATGTATGGCTAATCAGCAGAAGATCATACCCTTGGGGAGACTATCGAAGATCGTAGTGGATATCGCAGGTGTCAAGGTCCGGGCTGATTTTGAAGTCATTCAGATTGTAGAAGATGTGGACCCCTACCCTGCGCTTCTAAGGTTATACTGGGCCATAGATATTGGAGGTATCATTAAATTGAAGAAAAGAAACATGGTGTTTGAGAATAACGGTACAAGGGTGATAGTACCATTAGATCCTGCAGAAGGCGAATGATACATAGAGATGGTGTGCGACGAAGAGGAGGTGGATCACATCTATAAGTTGACTGCGCGGGATGGAGATTGGATCAATCCCACGGCGGATGGAGTACTCTGCTGGGAAAAGGACAGTGAATGCTTCTCTGACTCCGAAGAGGAGATGGAGAACTGGCACAATTGGTTACATGACGTCTTTGAGTTGTGATGCCTTTAGGTCACAAATAACTTATGCTGCATCTTCTCAGAGTTAAGAGATCTACCCTATTTTGATGGTTCTCGTAACGTTAGGGACTTTTTGTGGGAATTTGAATCAGAGGTTCCCAGAGAACGAAGGTTATGGGCACTTAACCTAGCTATGCTTGCAACCCCTGCACAATGGTGGGATACGCATAAGGGAGCGTTCTAGGAGTGGGAGGATTGTCGGGACATGATGCTCTTGCGATTTGAGACTCCGGCGGAGGTGTGGGTCAAGATGTTCCTTGGCCCTGGGAATCCGCGTGAGCACGTGGTTGCATGGATGAAGACGTGGGGCGACCAAACTGCAGAAGAGGGGGTTCACTTATTCATTCATGTGTTGGGTCCAATCCCTAATGCATGGTACCTGGATGCGGAGCTACATCAACACACCGACCATTGGGAAACTCTGATGAGTGACTTCATAGGGACATTCGAACTGATAGGGGGCTCCGAGGTGCTTGACAAAGCTCTGCAGGAAATAGATACATTTTTGTTTGTAAAATTTGGCTCCTCTGCAGTATCCGGGGCACAAACATGGGAATCGCAGATGCAGGATATTATCAACTACCGCAGCGTGGCAAGGGAGGATGGTGAAGATGATCTGCGGTCGGTCTATATCTCGAAGTCGGAAGGGGACCGCGTTGTTGAAGGACCTCCACTGCAAGAATTCGATGTCACTAAGCCTCTCAAACTACGTGTTGTAAGCATTGGGACGAAATAGAACCCCAAGTTGGCTAAGATTGGGGACTACTGGGATGAGGATACAGTAGGCAAAGTGGCGAAATTACTTTCAGAATACCAGGACTTGTTTCCGACAAAGTTTTCAGAGCTGAAGGGGATCATGGGGGACTTAGGGGTCATGCATATCACTCTCAAACCCAATGCGCAGCCCGTAAAGTAGTGACCTTACAGGTTGAACCCTAAGTATAAGCAGAAGGTCAAGGATGAACTCAATAAAATTATTGCTACGGGTATCATCAAACTTGTTGAACAGTCAGACTGGGTCGGTCCAATGGTGGTTCAGGAGAAAAAAACTAAGGGGGAGATTCGGATCTGTGTAGACCTGTGCAAGTTGAACGATTCCTGTGTTCATGATCCATTCCCAACACCATTCTCAGATGAAATATTAGACAGCGTGGGAAGACAGGAAGCATACTTCTTCACGGATGGGTTCTCAGGATACCATCAAATCATAATCACACCTAAGGACTGCAGCAAAACCACATTGGCCACTGAGTGGGGATATTTTCAATATACTGCATGTCGTTTAGGCTCAAAAATGCCCCTGCGATCTTCTCGCGGGTCATTGTCGCAGTATTCAAGGAATTCATCCACAAGTTCCTCGAGGTGTATTTTGATGATTGGACTATCTTCGGCCTGGTAAAGGCACACATATCAAACATGCGCATGATGTTGGATGCCTGCCGAAAACACCAGATTTCCCTAAATATCAAGAAGTGTATCTTTTGTGTACCCTTCGGAATCTTGCTCGGCCACATAGTCTGTCAGTAAGGACTGATTAATGCGAACTAAGATCATCTGATTAAGCTGCGAACTCATTTGTTTATCTCTTTGCATTTAGTATATTGTTGTGATAAGACTGAAACTGCACTTGTTGATTACATCTCTGTTAATGAACGTGAACTATCTATGTTGATGTTACTGGCTGCGATTATGATGTTTTATGGTTATAATTGTTGATGCGCACGTGGATGTGAGCCTGCTAAGAGTAGATCTGATAAGAAATATAGGTTGGTTACGTTTGGAACCCTATGACTCACCCTTCTGCCTAGATCTGATAATTGCAAGCCTGTGTTATTGCCTTCTCTTTCTCTCAGGGTGCGGAAACCTGGTTCCAGCACCCTCCCATACTGCTTCGGGTGAGACTTTGACCTGCGCAAGAAGGTCACTGCCGAAAGGGCTAGTAGTATAGGGGTTTGTTGGAAAACCTTGACCTCTGAACCTGGGTCATGACCCCTCGAGCCAACATTTGTGCTTTCAATACGACACGAGGGTGATTCGCTGAAGTGAGACATGGCTCAGCCAATATATGGCTGAGTGGAATGTGGTAGTCCCATCTCTGGTTGGTTTCTACATTTAGTAATGAGTGATTCATCCCCTTGGTATTTGGTATGCAAATGTACTTATTTATATGTGGATTCTATTGTTGTTGTATCCATGGTATTTCTGTTGTTATTGTGTTGGTTATGAGCATGTATTTTTACAGTGATGATATATGGCTCTCCCCATGTTTTTACTTGTAAATGAATACACAATGTATTTATGGTCATATAGATTGTATTGCAGTTAATGATGTAGGGGAGCAATGCTTCTTAGCGATTCTCATATAAGTATGAGACCCCCATGCTTAAATATGTTGTTTACACATGTAGATTCAATGTTTGTGACATGTTTGACAAAATTCTTGTCATGGCTAGGAGGGATCCATATGAGTTCTTGTTGATTTGATTTCTTTTGTATCATTGTACATTTTTTATTTATCATCCCTTAATTTTTCATGAAGTTCTAGGCAGTGACCTGGGCTATGGGCCTTAAAAGGTGGCTCAAATCCCGGACCCGCAGGAACAGAACTAAGGTTTTGGGGCCCTATCCGCAGGCATAAAATGTTATGCCTGGGGATATAGCCTCTTGGTCACAGGCATGCAGTGTTAGGCCCATGGATATGTATCAAAGAGGTCAAAATTCCAGTGTGACCCAGGGGTAAGAGGCCTAAAAGGTTGGGTTAGCTCTTGGGGGTGTCATTGATGATGTACAAGGTTTGTATGTTGTGTTTCCATTGGTTCCACTTCCTGAAGTTTGCGTAGGAGGCTGAATCCCATATAGTAGACTCTAATCACATGTTTACCCTGATTGTTCGGTTACTTGGATAGATGTGAGAAGAGGGTGTTACACACACACCCTAAACCTTACAAACAAGAGTCAGTAAACACCACAAAATCCTTATCAGGATATTTTATTTTTAGCACAAGTGTAACAATAATTAAATGTTTTAATTGTTCAAATCTTTCTTGAAAATTTTGAGTCCACTCGAATTTTACCCCTTTCTTCTGCATGGAGGTTGTGGCATATGCTAATTTAGAAAATCCATCTATGAATCTGTGATAATATCTGATGATACCCTTAAATGACCTCATATTTGCCACAGAAAAGTAATAATGGCCTTTACCTTTTCGATATATGTTGTTATCCCATATTTAAATGTCACATATCCAAGATATTGTAACTTGTCTTGGTAAAATTCGCATTTAATAAACTTGGCATATAGTTGATATTCACGTAAATTATGCAACACTATTTCTAAATGTTGTTTATGCTCCTTCAGTGTCTTTTATTAAATTAATATACCATCTATAGATATTAACGCAAACTTGTCCAAAATTCGCTAAATATACTATTCATCAAACACATGAAGGTATCAAGTGCATTTGTAAGTTCGAAAGGAAGCACTGTAAACTCAAAGTGTTTGTATCGAGTTCAGAAATATGTTTTTGAGGTGTCTTCTTCTTTAATCTTCAACTAGTGATAACCAAATATGATATCTACATTAGATAACATGTTTGTCCCTCTTATTTAGTAAAATAAATCATCAATTCTAGGCAGGGGACATTATTTTTAATTTTAATTTTATTCAGCTACTGGTAGTCAATACATAACCTGAATGTCTGATCCTTCTCATCCTTCTTGGGTTTGGTATACCCTTTATTTAACAATTATTGTAACTTAATTTTTAGCTCCATTAATTATGGTACACTCATCAAGTAGGGTGCTTTTGATGCTAGTGTTCCTCCTGTTATTATTTCTATGGAAAATTTTATCTCTTAGATGGTAAAGAAGGAATCTCATCAGGAAATACATCTTAATAATCTCAGATAACCGGAGGAAAAAACCCTAGTTGTGTGTCGATGCTTTGTTTCTGCATCTACATTCTGCAATTTTCTAGAACCTTCCAATGGCATCAGCAGAGGGGGATGATCCCCCTCCACCCCTTTCTGATTGTTTTGTCGATGCTGAATTTCAAGCCTTGGTGGAATCCCTTCCCAAATTCTCGCATTAGTTGGGGGTTGTATCAAAATTTGTTAAGAGAAACGAAGAAGTAAAAAACGTCACCCTGCCCAATGGAGAACGCCAAACCTCTATTGCATATGTGGAGCGAGCTCTGATTGGGAAGTTTACTGGAATGTGGCCCTCTTCTATGTTAATGGAAATTTGGATGGGAAATACATGGAAACACGTGATGAAAGGGGAGATAGATTTGTCTGTTGTGGGCAATAGATTCTTCATTTCTTTATTCGAAATAAAATAAGATCGAGATGTAGTATTTCGGAATGGGCCTTATTTATTTGGCTCTAAAGGTATGTACCTAAACAAATGGACTTTGGATTTCAACCCAGACGAAGATATTCCCACTACTATTTCAATATGGGTCAAGCTCGCTCAAATCCCCATCTCTTACTGGAGTGATGAATGCTTCAATTCTATTAGTAATGGGTTGGGGAAATATCTGGACAAATTTGACCTAAGGGATCTCAATTTTCCTGTACCAAAATTTGTGTGGAATTCGTCTTGGAAAGGAATACCCACAAAGATTAACCTAAAATTGGGAGAATGGAAGCATAGACAAATTCTATACTATGAACAAATTCCATTCAAATACCGACACATCCATGATTATGGACATTTTGCGAGGGATTGTTCCAAAGTAGGGAAAAATAAAAATATGGATATCTCAACATCCTAGGAGGAATAGTGGCAGAAGCAAAGGAAAGGAGGACTAAAAGGGAAAGGAACATTTCAAAATACCCAAGGAATAAATGGTAATAAAACAACCCCTTCCTCCTCTAATCCCTTGAATTCCTTAGTACTCCAATTTATTAGGAGGAAGCTCTTATCCAGCAAGAAGAAGATAGAAGTAAGGAAGATGAAACGACAAAAGAAGGATTCAAGAAAGAAAAAATCATGGCAGAGAGTAGTGCATATAAAAACGTCAGGTAAGAAGCTTCCCCCTCCATGGTGGTTCTGGCTACATAACCCCCGATTAAACAACCATACAATGTTAAAAAGGAAATAGAAAGAGTCATTACTCATCATATGACTAATAACTTATCCTAGGTATACGATTGTAGAAGTCAGGAAAATGAGATTTCAAAGAAAAAAGGCAGACCAAAACATAAGGTAATAAGGGAAAAATAATTTGAGCTAAAAAACAATTTGGAAATCAATCAGTCATTAAAGAAATTTGTAAAGGGAAATGAATGAAAAATAAGAAAGGAAAGGATGGTGGGCTCAACAAAATCGCCCCCATTAAATGAAATGAATATATTGGAAAATCAGGGGGCTAGGGTACCCTGCTAAAAACCTAGTTGTGAGAGACATAATAAAACCAGAATCTCAGATGATTTTTTTTCTACAAGAAACAAAGTTGGAGGAATCAAAGGTATTCAAAGTTGTTAATATATTTTGGAAAGAAAATTCTAGAATTATTCAATCATCTAGAGGGGCTTCTAAAGGATTGGGTATTTTTTTATTAAATAAGCATTTCTCCCTTTTGGAAGAATTAAAGATGAAATTATGGGTGTTGGCTCTTTTGGAGGTAAAATAAATGGGAGAACAAATTTATTTTCTAAATATATATGCTCCAGTATTATATAGTGAAAATTTGTAATTCTAGGACTCATTGGAAGTTCAAAGGGAAAAGAATCTACATTTGAATAGTGTGATGGGATGAGACTTCAATACCTTTCTAAAAAATGCATAAAAAAGAGGAGGAAAAATAGTGATGGATCTATTTAGAGACTGAACGGAAGATACAATAGATAGTTTGGCTATGTTGGATATTATTCCAAACTCGGGGAAATACACATGGTCTAATAGACGAACAGGAGACCAATATATAACAACTCATTTAGATCAATTTTTTATTCATAGTTGATGAATATTTAAAGGTCTTGACTTATCTTCAACAATAGAAGCTCAAGGATACTCGTACCATCGCACTATTATGATTAAAATTGAGAAGGTAGAAAATATTGGGCCTCTACCATTCAATTTAAATGTAGATTGGGGGCTTTTAGAAGAGTTCGGGAAATTGGTGGAGAGGGCATGGAAGAATAATGTTCAGGGCTCCCCGAATTATGTTTGGGAATCCAAGCTAAATAATGTGAAGAAGGAACTTAGGAATTAATTGAAAGAGAACTATCAAGCCCCTAGTTAAAAAAGGTGAGACAAAGTCCAAGAACTTGAGGAGCACTATAAACTAATAGAGGAAGTTCCAATAGAGGGGAAACATATTCAACAAGAAAACGAACTTTCTAGACAGATATTATCTTTACGCAGTCAAGAAGAAATTTTATGGAGATTAAAATCCCACAGTTTATGGTTAAAATTTAGGGACTCCATCACTTCCTTCTTTCATAAACAAGCTAAATCCAGGGAGGCAAGAAATAAAAATAATGAAATTGCGCCTGAAGGAAATCCAAAGGTAAGCACCTCTGCATAAATCAAGGAAGATGCCTTTAACTTCTTCAAAGCTCTCCTTAGTGAAGACCATATTCCTATAGATAGATAAAATGATTTTCTTCAAGCTATTCCACAAATGATCTCCCCTGCTACTAATCAGATTCTTTAAGATGAAATAAAGGAAGAAGAAGTCTGAAAAGTGGTTTTTTCCTTGGAGTTTGAGAAAGCTCCTGGACCTGATGGGTTCTCCATATGTTTTTACCGGTTATACTAGACTACTATAAAAAGGGATATACTCATAATGTTGAATCACAGCATAGTAAAAAGGAAACTTGGAGGGGGCACAAGCTCTTCCTTTCTTGCTCTTATCCCCAAGGAAGTCAATCCAACCAATTTCTCCAGATTTCGACCCATTTCTCTTTACAACTCTTCCTATAAAATCTTAACCAAAATCATCACCAAGAGGGTTAAGCCATTTCTCTCTTCCTTTATTTCCGAGAATCAAGGAGGGTTTGTGTAGAAAAGACATATTCTTGATAACATTATTATGATTTAGGAAGGTATTCATTCAACTAAGGAAATAGGAGAAGTTGGAATGGTTATTAAACTAGATATGGCCAATGAATTTGATTGGGTAAATCACTCCTTTCTTTTCCTTGTTTTGGAAAAATTATGATGTTGTAATGATTTCATTTTATGGATTAATGTTTGCACTGGATCCCCTTTTGGATATCCCCTTTGATCAATGGTAGACCAGCCTCTTTTTTTTGTTGCATATAGAGGCCTCCAAAAAGGTTGTCCTCTATCGCCTCTGTTATATATAATAATGGTTGAATCTTTGAATAGGAACCTTGAGGTTTCAATGTTGGAAGGGTCATTCCTAGTTTTAAGCATTGCCGGAAATGTTCACAAAATCAATCACTCACAGTTTTCTGATGATACCCTTTTACTTGGTGGAGCCTCTTTAGCTATAGCCTCAAGATTCAAAAAGGTTTTATACTGTTATCTTCATTTGTTTGGAGGAATGATTAACAAAATGAAATGTCAATTTATTGGCTGCAACTATTATGGGACTAAGTTTCTTGAAATTTCCTGCTTACTGGGATTTCTTGTTGATATTTATCGGAATTCCTTTTCATATCTTGGAATTCCAATCTCTTTTAAGCAAGTTTCTGGGGAGGACTTGGATTGAGTCATGTAGAAAAATAAAACAATAATCCAATGATGGGGAGTAATGTGGTTAAATATTGTTGGGAGAGTGATGGCGGGTAATACCCATAGTCCCTATTTACTCAAAATTTCAACCTCCATCTGTGTGTAAATACATCCAAAGTTTCTTCCATGCCCAAGAAATTCACAAATTGGGAAAACTTTGCATACCCAAACCTTATATGTACACTATAATATCTCAATATATATAATACCGCCTCCATTCAAATAACTGGAGCTTTAAAATGAAATACCAATGCTAATACAGACCTGTCCGACCTTAAGGTAGGACTAGTACTTATAACGTTGACGTTCTATAAACATATCACCATGTTCCGTATTATAAAGTGAACCATGCAACATATAAATATCATACCTTATTTAACCTGTAGACCTTAACAATGATCAACACATACATATGCATGGGCCCCAACGCTGACGATCCTTCCACATCCAACGGCGGACAACACGTCGCACCGACCTTGAAGATCCAACGATCCAACTGAGTATCGCGCGAGCTACGTGCATGACCATTAACTCGCGATGAGGGTGGTTTTCCAAAATCGCTCAGGGACACGCGTCGCCCAGTGTATGGAATCATGCTAATTTCTTAAAAACTGATTTCTGCCTTTATACCTCGCGATATACCGTCGGGTTCACTCCAACCCACGTTCATTGTTTACACGTCGCGGTTCCACTCCCCTTACTCCAGATTCCACTCAGCTTTCGCTCAAGGTTTCGTCAAGCACAGTTCCATTTCTACCATCCGACTTCGCCCAGTTCAACTCCATCAACAAGTCCGATTGTAGCTTAATCGCGTTCGGCTACATGACAATCATCCACAATTCCTCAACGCCAATCCACTCGTGGTACCGGTTTATACATGTACGGTTTTCTGAAGCCTTCCAACTGTGGTTTCAAAGTTCGAGACTCTAACATCCCCACAGAACCTACTCATGTTGGTTCTTATACCTTGGGTTGCTGAGATTCGGTTTCAATTACACAGAACTCAGTTCAATCAAGGCACATACAATCCAGCAATTTCAAAGGAATCAAACTCCCACTCATATAGTGAACACAGGAATTCAACTTACCCTAACCTTATACACAGGAAATATTCTATCTCAGAATCGATCCATACAGTGATCGATTCACCTCACCTTACAAGTCAATTCCTCCAATAACTCACAGAAGACGATCAAAAACCCAATTTCAATTTACTGGCAGTGCTTTGCGCAGAGGTTCTTACTCACAAAACCAGGACTTCTACCCATACTCTCACAAAGGGTTCAAATAGTCAAAGCAGGAAAATTCAATCATTTCATAACTCAGAATTCATAGTTATTCTAGGGCCTCAAACATTCTTCAAATAGATTCTACCAAGAACACATATTATGCACACAGAACTTATGAACAATTCTCCATAAATAGATATATATACATACAGGTGATCAATTTCAAAAGCAATCACTTACAATTTCATGGCAGGCTAGATATTCAGTTCAGTGGCCATTATCCTCCTACTCTATTGCTGAAGAGGTTCTATTTTCTAACTCTACATGATTAAATTTATACCAAAAGGATGACCTGAATCGATTAAGGTATCCAAACATCTCAACAAATCTTAACATTCCCAATTCCTAAAATTAGACTCAATAACTGAACTAATCCTAAACTAACTCATACCCTTGGTTGTCTTTTCGTATTCCTATCTTAACCAATTTCTCATGTTCTCAAATGAATCGAGAACAATTACAATTCCCTACCAAATTTATTCAAAATATTAATATTTACAAGAAATTTTAGGAACATGGAACCCCCTGTGTCTACTTAGGTACAAAGTATTTGATGGTGCCTAATGCCCCTGCATCAGACTCCCAAGCTTCAAATTGTTCATGATCTCCTGATCATGTGCTCTTAGTCTCTGCCTCCAGGATCCCAAACTTTGTTTTGCTGTTGTTCATCAGCTGCATCATCCTTCAATTGCATTTCACCGGGTCTCCAAATCTTGTTCTGCAATCTACCCCCAGCTATGCTTTCACAATCTGCCTTTGTCTTTCTCTTGTTGAAACTCTCCTGAGTCACTCTCGCCATCGGCTCCCTGCTGTATTCAACTTCTTTGTCCAACCTATCTTCCAGCTGGAAAATTCTTTGCCTACTACTGCTGCTTCTAAGTTCTATGGAAACCAACATCGCTGCTCTTGTTGTTACTGCTATTACTAACATGTTTTCAATTACTGCAGATGTCATCCCCCATGTTGCGTCTGCTGCCACCATGGGTGTTGTTGATGCCAATGTTGCGTCCACCCAAACATCCTGAATATCCTTTAGGACATCTCCCTCTGCAACATTCTCCTTTTGTTCATCATCTGCAAATTCACTCTTCGGAAACAAATCAACATTTATCCTTCTTCCTGCAGTAAAATTCTCGCTTAACTTTCCTTGTATATTAGCAAGCACAAGCAAACTAGTATCTGCTACTCCTCCTTCCACAGCTTCAGGCAAGTTCATCTCAATGTTTGCAAATTCCTTCTCTTCTTCAACGGCCCCCAACAAGCATTTTAGTCCTTTCTTCTGTGTTTGTTTTGCATCTTCAGCATGCCGTAAATTAAACTTAGCATTTTCTTCTTCTTTGTGGGCAATCTTCAGCAATTGCCTCTCATCCTCTCGATGGATTCTGGCAATCCAATCAAGTTCTTGGGGCTTTTCTTTCTCATATTCTGTCAGCATGGAATGTTGATTCTTCCTCACTTCAACAGCTTCTAAAATCTACTCATCAGGCTGGCTTTGGCCTATCCAACTAGCCAACTCTTTTTTTTCAATGGTAGTGGAAAATCGCTGTATGTGAGACATGGTTGTCTCATCCTCCTTCAGCAACAGTTTTTCTCCTTCCAAGACAATTTCAAAGGATGAATTTTCTTCTACATCACATGTACACATAAACAAACTGTCAGTGTTAAAACCATGATACCCAATGGTCTCAATTGATGACCTAGTCACCGATTCTTCTCCCAGAAATTCTAAGTCTGGTTCAAGGCTCAAAAATTCTTCATCATATTTTTCTTCAGCTTTCAGAGCCATCTCCACTGCTCCAATCACCATGTCTAAATGATGATCCCTCACTATGTTTTCAGCCCACACAGTTTCCTTCTTATTCACCTCTCTGAGAACTTCCAACTGTTGTTCTTCCTCTTTCCCTACATGATTAACACATGAATCATCAGCAGTAAAATTCCAAGGCTTCAATACCTTCTTTTCCTCTGACAACACATCAGTATGTTGTTCAGAACTCCTTTCCAAATCTTCTGTCAGCACCCCAGCATGCTGATCTGCATCCTTCATGAGACTGTCAGCTAGTCTCACTTTTCTTCCATCATCTACGCCATGAACTCCATCCATGAAGATCTTCCTGCCTTTCTTCCCCAACAACTTATCCAATGCATAGGTCCTCTACTCCTCCAATTCTCTTCTCTGAGAATCCAAGATCCTATATAACTCAACAACTTCAATAGGAGTAGATTTCGGGAACCTTACACAACCTTTTATGCCTCTACTTGTTCTCGACCAATCCTCTTTTGGCCCTTCTCTCTCAGCTTTAACATTCTGCTGGATATATTCATTTGACCCTTCTGTCTTCGTCTCTCCCTGAGATCTCACTATCTCAGCATCGATCTGAACAGGTTACAGATTCAATGTCTCCTCCTCAGCAAACCTTAAAGCTTGCTCATCTCCCAGTGGTGTACCTGCAAACACACACAACTTTTTAGTTTTCAAATCACAAGACCTTTCAGCCTTGGCTGCTTCCTCAAACACTTCTTCTTGAACAGGTCTGCACATGGAATCTTCAATTCCCATCCTTGCCTCAAGAACTCTGGGTTCTTCTTCCTCAGTGGAGTCTGTCATCACTTCACATTTGTCAGACTCAAAAACACAAGCCCTTACATCGTCTGGACTTGTCCAATAACTCAGGAAATCCTCAATGATATCCTCCTCTTCAGCAAGACAAGCTTCTTGCTGCCTCAAGTCTTCATCATGTCCTACAAGGTCTCTTGCAGATCTCCACTCTCCATCTGTGCTCTGTTCTGCTTCACAAGCAGAAATATCTTCTTTCAACTCAGCTACTCTGAGTTCTTCTCTCAATAAGGAAATATTATTTTGCCTCAGTCTCAACTGTAATGGTTGCCAATTTATCCTCTTTTTCATGATCCAACCAACTCTCTGGCTTTCTTCTATCCTCATCTTCAGTTCGTTAAACTGTTCTCTGATCTCAGCTACCTCTTTCCAATATTTTGCATCGGTGAGTCTCTTCCTCATGCCAACTGCTTTGGCATCTTCCGTCACTCTTCTGTTGTGGCCTCTCCCAGAACCTCTGCAATCTCTGCAGTCTCTGCTATGGCTCTCAGTAGACATTTTCTTCTCTAGGAGTTCTTCACTCACAAGGTGCACTAAGCCTCTGCAACAACAAGCTCTCTTGCTGCAACTCACCTCACCAATCCTTTCCTCTGGATCCGGCTTTTGGCAAGTACTGGTCCCCTGTCTGTTGGAACCTTCTAGGCTTCACTCTGCAACTTTCTTAAGAACACCTTTTTTCTTCTCATCCAACCTCTGTTGGAATTCTTCGAGGTTCTTCCACACTTCTCTTCACTTCAGAATCCCTTGTTGGACTCTTCTATCACTTCTCTCAAAGCTGTGATCTGCTTCAGCTGAGATGTCTTCAATTGTCTACACTTTAGCTTCTGCAAACAATCCTTCAACTAGAGTTAAACATTGCTCACCTTCTCTTAAGAACACTGCAATTGTCCTCTTTATCTAGCCTCTAGCTGAATACCAGGCTCACTACCTTCACTATCAAACTCTGTCTACACTTTCAGCAACCACAATTTTTCAAACATAAAATACACATCATATTTAAATTAATTACCTGCAAGATCATGATCCTGTCCTCCACTCACTCTGCAAATCCTGTTCACTGTGATTCTGTGTATCCTTGTTGCCTGTTAGATCTTAGAATCTAAAATCCTTTCCTCAAATCTGTAGTCACCCTTCAACAGATTTAGAACTTCAATTTTTTTTCATCCTCTCATCACGCGCACTGTATCTCTGCATGCTGTAATTTTATCAGTTCCACAAGTCTGGTTTCTTTGCATTCACCAAACTTGGACTTTTTCAAAAAGAGATATTCCAGCTTTGATACCACTTGATGGTGGGTAATACCCAAAATCCCTGTTTACTCAAAATTTCAACCTCCATCTGTGTGTAAATACATCCAAAGTTTCTTCCATGCCCAAGCAATTCACAAATTGGGCAAATTCTGCATACCCAAACCTTATATGTACACTATAATATCTCAATGTATATAATACAGCCTCCGTTCAAATAACTGGAGCTTTAAAATGAAATACCAACGCTAATACAGACTTGTCCGACCTTAAGGTAGGACCAGTACTTATAACGTTGACGTTCTATCAACATATCACCATGTTTCGTATTATAAAGTGAACCATGCAACATATAAATATCATACCTTATTTAAACCGCAGACCTTAACAATGATCAACACATACATATGCATGGGCCCCAATGCTGACGAGCCTTCCACATCCAACGGCAGACAACACGTCGCACCAACCTTGACAATCCAACGATCCAACTGAATATCGCGCGAGCTACTTGCACGACCGTTAACTCACGATGAGGATGGTTTTCCAAAATTTCTCAGGGACATGCGTCGCCCAGTATATGGGATCGCGCTGATTTCTTAAATACTGCTTTCCGCCTTTATACCTCGCGATATATCGTCGGGTTCACTCCAACCCACATTCACTGTTTACACGTTGCGGTTCCACTCCCCTTACTCCAGGTTCCACTCAGCTTTCACTCAAGGTTCCATCAAGCACAGTTCCATTTCTACCATCTGACTTCGCCCAGTTCAACTCGATCAACAAATCTGATTGTAGCTTGATCGCGTTTGGCTACACGGCAATCATCCACAGTTCCTCGACGCCAATCCACTCGTGGTACCGATTTATACATGCATGGTTTTCTGAAGCCTTCTAACTGTGGTTTCAAAGTTCGAGACTCTAACATCCCCATAGAGCCTACTCGTGTTGGTTCTTATACCTTGGGTTGCTGAGATTCGGTTTCAATTACGCAGAACTCAGTTCAATCAAGGCACATACAATCCAACAATTTCAAAGGAATTAAACTCCCACTCATATAGTGAACACAGGAATTCAACTTACCCTAACCTTATACACAGGAAATCTTCTATCTCAGAATCAATCCATACAGTGATCGATTCACCTCACCTTACAAGTCAATTCCTCCAATAATTCACAGAAGATGATCAAAAACCCAATTTCAATTTACTAGCAGTGCTTTGCGCAGAGGTTCTTACTCACGAAACCAGGACTTCTACCCATACTCTCACGAAGGGTTCAAACAGTCAAAGCATGCAAATTCAATCATTTCATAACTAAGAATTCATAGTTATTCTAGGGCCTCAAACATTCTTCAAATAGATTCTACCAAGAACACATATTATGCACACAGAACCTATGAACAATTCTCCATAAACAGATATATATACATACAGGTGATCAATTTCAAAATCTATCACTTACAATTTCATGGCAGGCCAGATATTCAGTTCAGTGGCCATTATCCTCCTACTCTGTTGCTGAAGAGGTTCTAGTTTCTAACTCTACATGATTACATTTATACCAAAAGGATGACCTGAATCGATTCAGGTCTCCAAACAGCTCAACAACTCTTAACATTCCCAATTCCTAAAATTAGACTCAATAACTGAACTGATCCTAAACTGACTCATACCCTTGGCTGTCTTTTCGTATTCCTATCTTAACCAATTTCTCATGTTCTCAAATGAATCGAGAACAATTACAATTCCCTACCAAATTTATTCAAAATATTAATATTTACAAGAAATTTTAAGAACATGGAACCCCCTGTGTCTACTTAGGTACAAAGTATTTGATGGTGCCTAATTCCCCTGCATCAGAGAGTTACTCTCTTCAAGTCGATTCTCTCCTCTTTTCCAGTGTATCTAGGATAAGGAATATTAGCTCCAAAGAATATAATACGCAGATTAAGCAATATAATTTGGAAATTACTTTGGCAGGAAGGTAAAAATAATGAAAAAAAGTTCCACCTTGTTAAGTGGAAAGTGGTAAGACAACCAAATAATCTAGGAGTATTAGCAATCAAAGATCCTGAATACATGAACTTGCCTCTAGGTGAAAAACTGGTATGGAGGCTTCTTTCAGACTCCAATGAATGGTGGAAAAAGGCCTTTACAAGGAAGTATTTCAACAAAAATTTATTACTTAGACCTGAAGGAGAATTATGGGAGGGGAAAGGAACAAAAAATTGGAATTTATGTAAAACGACAGCTCTGTTACTGCTGGAACAATCGGGTTGGAAACTGGGCAATGGAAGCATATTCATCTTTGGAAATATCGCTCTCCCCTGACAGAATTATTGGCTACTAATAAAGGGTTTATGGAATTCTCTAAATGGATGAAATAACATGGTCTTATCCATATTAATAACATATCCAGTTGGGATATCAAGGAATGTGGAGTGGTGGAGATCAGTGGATATGCCCAATCATCTGTTGCAACATTGGAAATCCTTGATAATTCATATGAAAGGGTTTTCCCCAACTTCTACCAGTAAATTGGATGAACGTATTTGGATGGGAGGGAATTTTAAAAACTATACAGTTAAGGAGGGATATGCTCCTCTCATTAAGAATCTATCTTCCCCTCCTTCATCAAGAATTTGGAAAAATATTTGGAATAGCGATGGGCTCCCAAAGTTCAACATATTTTGTCAGGAAATGGTTCACGAGAAAATAATAACAGCTGGAAATCTTAGGAAAAGGAATATTCAAGTTCCCTCTCGTTGCGTACTATATTGCGGGGAGGATGAAACTATCAAGCATCTTTTTTTCCACTTCCCTTTCTGAATGGAAACCTGGAAATTTTCTCTTATGTCGATTTTTTAATTTAATTTTATTCATGTGGACTGGAATGAGATTCTTATACACTAGCGGTTCCAATATCATCTATCTAAGAAATCAAACTCCTTGTTTATGCGTTGTTGGATTTTTTTTCCTAAATATCTTTATTCGACGATCTGGATTTGTTGAAATCAAGTGATTTTCCAAGACAAACGATGCTCTCCAGAAACTATTGCAATCAAAGGAATGCATATATTGCTTGAGGTGATCTCCTCTAGGGGATATGATGACTTAGAATTGAATGATTTAAGTATTGTTGAAAAATATCAGCTTAGAATCCAATAACAAAAAACATGTTTCCAGTACAAAAATCCATAAAGTCTCATCATATTGTATTGGACTAGAAGGGGATTGTTTTGAAGAATGCTAAAGAAATATAGGACAAGTACAACTCGTTTTCAATGGTTCTTAGAAATTTAACATAGGGGAGGCAGGAGAGGGAAGGGTTATTTATAACCTCGAATAACAAACAGAAACAAAGTCTGTCTAGGGACTGGGCAAATCCTCAAACAATCAAGTTGAAACACGATCGCTTTGGCAAGGCCTTAATATTAGTATCTCCAAAGGCATTAGGAAACTGATTATTGTTAGTGACTCAATGGTGGTAATCCAAAATTTTATAAGGATCTCCAAGAATGAGCATCTTATTGACTATTATCCCTCTCTTTTGATTATAAGTATAATGAATCTATTCAATAAATTAGAGGAACACAATTTTTTTCATGTTAAAATGGAAAACAACCATGAGGCGTACCTTCAAGACAACATGGGAGCGACAATAGAACAAGGAGTATTAAACATTGATCAAACCGACATCACATGTCACGTCCCTTAATGGACAGATTAAATAAATCCTTAATGGATTATATGTGGAACGTTGGAAAAGACAAGGATCAACGGATTAGTAAATACAATAATACCTCGGGATGGGCAGGAGCTCCTTAGGAGTCGTCGATGGTAGCTGGGTATTTAGGAAAATATGGGTGCATAGGAGAATGGTATCCATGATGCAAGACAAGTGGAATCGCTCCCGTTGACTATTAAATGGGAAGGTAGGTGAAAACCTTCATAGTACCATTGTGTATCATTTCAAAGGCAATTCGACGGTGATAAGAATGGAGGATCGTGCCTTGGTTGAGTTGCACACAGGGAAGAAATTAAATTGTGATAATATGGGAGTCTCCTTCAAAAGGGAGGAAGCGGTTATTTATAGGAAATGGGTAATGCAACTCAAGCATATAATCATCCTTGTGCATGGAAGGATTGCGATAAATATGGCTTCAGCTAGCAACAATGGCAATGGTAATGGAGCATAGGAGCTCGGGAGCAGTGGAAATGTGGCAGAGATGAACGATAATTCAAGAAAGAAAATAGTGAAGGAGATTCAAGACCAAATGACTGTTGTGTTGTCCCACATGTCTGGAATAGGAAACGATATGGAGTTTCTTCATAAATCCATGGAACATCTAAACACGAGAATGATCAACCTGGAATTTAAAGTGGATAATATTGAAGATAAGGTTGAAATGACCACCATCGACGTGCTGAAATAGGTCTTTGGGTTGTGTGATGCACCCACTCCAATGGTTAAGGAAGGTGCAGAAGTTGTGAATCGAGGATTGTAGCCTAATGCTATGATTAATACGGAACTGGGCCAACCTTCTAAAGTAGCCCAAGAGGATAAATAACTTGGAAGTTGCGAGTACCTTGTTGCTTTAATTCACATGTTTTGTGGGATAGTTAAGCTTTGTGGTGTTTCCTGGAAAGTATATAGTTTAAATGATGTAAGGAAAGTAGATAAAAATCAAAATTGTAGCAATAAGGTATCTTTGAATATATATTTGCAAAACTCTGAGACAAAGATTATATTTATTGTAAGGGACATGGCTCGTTTCCAGTCTTTTTTATAAAAAATTCTACCCATTTCTTTAAAAAAAAAAAACTCAGATAACCTCTAATTAATTTAAGGATTCAACTGGATTATCCTATGAGTGTTCCTCCACTTGAATGGTGAGAATCTGACATCCTTTCCTTTCATCCTTATTTAATTGTAGTGTAGATATTTGATGCACATAAATGGTCTTGGGCATGCCTCTTATCATTTGAGTTTCTTCATTTTCTAAGGTGTAGGTAATAGTTTTGTCAAGGAAATTCACAATTGCCATGTGCCCCTCCAACCAATCCATCACAACTAGAACATCATATGAGCCCAATGGAAAGATGAATATTCATAGTGGTGTGATTTCCATTTAACATGACTCAGCACATCTTCAACTAGTTAGTAATTTTTCTTTTTGTTCCAGTAGCTAACTAGACTAGCCATGATTTTTTGTGTTTTTCAGACTTTAATTTACATTTTCCACAATTTTGGGACTAATATAAATGAAACTAGCACCGGGGTTTATCAATACATAAATAGATTGGTTAAAAATGGTACCTTCTATTTCAACCATGGTGGATTGATGCTTTTCCTAGAACTCTTCTAGGGTTTCATTAATATGCGGAATATTTATGGCCACATCATTAACAGTAGAGGCCTCTTGAATGTTCTGCAGTTTTTGTACAGATATTGTGTTATAGGGATGGTTTCGCAAAAGGTGGGGTTTTACACATCCCAAACATTTTAAGGGCTATTTATCCTTCCCATAAAATAATTTATTACTAAATTTTGTCTATTTGGGCCTAGATTGAGTCTTAGTCTGCATTCTTGAGTTTGATTGGTGTTTTTGTTGAAGTTATGATTATGATTTCCCTTGCCAGATTGCTTAAACAATTAAGGTTTTCCACCTTGGGAAATTTTTCCTTCTTCTTATTAGGTCATTATTTCAGGGTTTCATTCCTTTGTTTGGCCTGCTAGTAGAAAATTCTTTCTTTTATAATGGCCTCATCCATTGTTTTGGGATTATCATACTAGATTTGTTCCTTAAAATAAAGAGGGAGACAACTTATAAAGTGCTTCACTTTAGCTTTTTATTCTCTTATATAGGGCACATATCTTAAAACATGAGTAAATCTTGTCACTACCTCATCCATTGACATGTAGTCAAGTTTCAAATCATGGAATTCTTTGGCTTTGTCGTCAAAATAACGTTCAGTTAAGTATTTTTCTTTGAACATTCATTGAAACACTTCCCAATTAACCTCCCTATTCTCTAAATTATGGACTGTTCTGACTTCTTCCCACCACAACGAAGCTTTTTCCTGTAACTAGTAGGTAGCTTATTTGACCTTTAATTCAAAATAATAGTCATAAACTTGGAAATACCTATTAATATAAAGCAACCACACTTATGTTTCTTCTCTCAATTCCCCATCATAGGTTGGGGGTTTGATCTTTTTGAACTCTGCTTCTAGTTCCATTTTTGGCTTCTTTCCAAGCTTCGAATGAAATTTCAATGAATTATGTTCTTCCTCCTACTCATATTTCACTTCCTTGCTTTCAACAATCTCTTTATAGGTCTTCCATTTAGAGGTATCTCCAATGTTTTCTTCATCCCTTATTGTTTCCACAATATTGGGATTGGATTTATTTGTTAATTCTTTAATGAGTTGCTCTTGTTCTACACTAGCTTTTAGCAATTTCTCATGTCTAGCATGGAGATTCACCAACTTTGTTATTATATCTCCCACCATATTCAATAATTCCATAGTAGGCATTTGCATTTGTGTCGGTTCACCTAGATGCACATAGATACCTTCTTCACCTATGTGAGTTACTCCCTATGGCTCTGCCATTGATTCTCTCATTTATCTGCTTTTATTCTTCTACTATGAAAAAACAACAGATTTGTTAAAAAAAATCATGGTCTACCCATAAGCCTTAGTGTTGAAAATTGTTTGTTTCAATACCATAAGTAATATCTCCCCAAATTTACATAGAAAAACATGTTGTGATACTAAAAATATATATAGTAAATTAAATAAATAAATAAATAAAATAAAAAATCGATTAGCGACTATTTACAGGCTAACTTTCATTATTTCTATTTTGCATAGAAAAATCACCATGTATAATTTTCCACTCACATTATACACCTCTTGCACCAAGTAACATTATATTCTCTTTGCATTCATATTTATAAAGGTTTGGGTTGATCATGGATTGACCGTACCTTTTTTATTACCTGATGTACAACTTTATGACTATGGATTACTAGATTATCATTCCAGAACCCTTTTACCTTCGATATTTAAGGACATGGAACATCCTTATTTTTCTTATATATATAATCGATTGAACATACCTTTTCATTTTATTTTATTTTACACATGGTGACTAGGTAATTCCTTAGAGTAATCTAGGGGAGACCCAGGATCAATCCTCATGGTCGCCTTATAACACCAGGATATATCCAACAGCCTGCAAGTTAGATATATCAGTTCTTATGATTCAGCAAGAGCCGAGACCCCTCGGAAAAGGGGGAGCCTACTCCTTGAGCCAAGATCATAGCAAGCCACATACTCAATGAGATTGAACATACCTTTTTATTACCTGATGTACAACTTTACAGTTATGGATTACTAGATCATCATTCCAGCACCCTTTACCTTTAATATTTAAGGACATGGAATGTCCTTTTTCAGGGGCCCACAACACCAGATTGGACCCTAGCTAGTTTTTCTATTTGATAGTGAGGATTTTCCAATGATTGATCGATGATGAACATTATTAGGATCTCGTTAGGATAAATACATACTCTTTGCCTCCATCACTTCGATCTCATTTGTTATTTGTTCTATTTGATAGTAGAGTTATGCAACCTCATGGCGGTTTAACTAAGAACAAGGGTTTCCTCTTTATTCTTGAGAGATTTATTGTCAAATTTTTGGTTCTTTTTCTTCGAATTATTGTCAGAAACTAATGTGCACACTGGAAGATACAAATTCTTACTTCTTCTTGGCTATATATTTCTCTGAAGCTTCTTTGCACTGTTCTTCGTGAATTTCAATCACTAATGGTTGGATTGGTATGTTCGCAAGTCGAACCCTAGCCCTTCTTTGAAGGTTTGGTCATGGTGAATCATTTCTAAAATAATTTGACCAAGCTCTGCCTTCTCCAAGGCTTCCTCGGTAATACTTTCTCACGGGTAAGTCTAATACTTGAAACCCTAACTATAATATTTGCAAGTGGGTTTTTTTAATCTGAGAATTATAATTTAGATGTTGAGTATTCCCCGCCATGGAAAGGTATTTGTGTGGAGATTTCACTCCACTTTGCTAATGGTAAACATGATTCTAGTTCCCATGATAATTATTTTACATTATGATGAATTCTTAAGAAATTTTAGAATTTGGCTAAGGAAGTCATTCTATTTTTTGAGAATTTGGCTAAGGAAGTCATTCTATTTTTTTGTAGGTTAGTTCCAGTTGCGATTGGAGTTTGTTCATGGCATTTTTCTGGAGTAAACTTTTATAATTTCACTTTTTTTCACCATGGCTACTACAGATGCTCATTACCATTTATATTTTACAGTGTTTCAATGCCATTAACAGGCTTCTAGCTTCTAGCTTGCCAGTGCCTCGCATGGAAAATTTCTTGTGTTATGCTTTTTACTAAGAGGCCCTATATTGGTCGTAATTACATTTTTTTTTTGTGGTATCTTTGTCTAAAATTTATATTACAAATATTTGGGCAAATGTCTGGTATCTGTAGACATAATTTAATAATATTTATGTTCCCTTATTTTTATATTGAGGGTTTCCCCCTCTTATTAATTTCCAAGTTTCTTGTTGAGAATGCAGCAAGATGATGGAGCTTAGTGAAATGAAGTCGCCTTCACTAAGTGGGCCCGCAGGCAAATTCTGGCGCAAAGTCTATTTTTAGACTATGTCTATTTTTAGACATACGGAGCATAATTTGGGAATTCTACTTGGAGATTCTTGGAGTATGCGACATGTCGGTAAAAATAGGTGAGACCCTAATTTTTAGGACCCAGGCTATTTTTAGACTGATCTCCTAAAAATATGGAAGTCAAATATTATTTACCCTTAATAATATTTTGACTATAAACAGCAGTTTACTCTCTTGGCGCACTTCGGTTTGAGTCATGGAGGTGGCTCATGCAACTGACACAAGGAATCACGTGGTTCCTAGGGTTTGATGGCATCTTGCATGGTTGGCTTCAGTTAGACTTCAGTGGCGGGAGTTTTGGAGGAGTTAACGGGACAGATAGTGGAGTTGTGTTCTGTTTGTTTTAGTTGAACTAGTTGGGATTAGTTAACTAACTAATCAACTAGATATGAGTGGAGTAAATTAAATAATATTTAATTTACTAAATATTAACTCATTAGTCAACTCAATAACACTTCAGTTCACTACAGTGCATGATCAGTTCAGTGGAGACCAGTGGAAGAGGTAGATGAAAGGGTGAGTAAAGCTATCAGTTGGTAGATTGTTTTGCATGAGACTTGCATTACACTTGGAGGAATTGTCCATGACAATTACGCAATCAAGGCAAAGGGATTCGAACCTTGAACCTCTTCATATACAGGCCATGATTGCGCAATAGAGGCAAGGCAATTGGCGAGGAGTTTTGAACCTCAGACTTGTTCAAAACTGAGTCAGATTGTGAGTAACTTCATGAGAGAGTACTGAGTACTTGTGAGGAGTATTGTACTTGTTTGGTTGCTTGATTTCTCCATTATAATATACACAATAGCTGCGGGGTTTTCAGCTATAGGCTTTCCCCATACATACTGAGTTAATGTGTGATTGAATTGATGTGAGATTGCTTCTGTTATATCCGCATGTGACAATTAATCGTAGAAGAAGGTTATGTGTTATGTATGCAATTCGAAATTGATATATGACCAGGTTAATCTTCAGTGAATAAGTGATTTATTCAGCTAATTTCTACATGGTATCGAAGCGAGATTAATTGTCGAGATCTATTACGGTGATTGCAAACTTATTTCCTCGGACAGAGTCTGCATGCGGGCCAGGTAGCCTCCGGAATATTCATCCTTCTTTGTAAGTTGAAAGATCTGGTGAATGCCCTTTGCAGTCAATCTCTGATTTGGAAATAATTTGTTTTCAAGTGTAGATCGGAAGCGATAGAGCTTGGAGTTTGGAATTCGAATTTTGCAGAAGGTTGTTCTTCTTGGTGCAGGTGTTGAAAGATGTCTTCTTTCAATGGTTAGCGACTGAATATGTGAAGGAAGTTGAACTATGTTGCATGGAAGGATCGAATGGAAGCAGTGTTAGAAGATAATGGTCTGAAGGAGTTCGTGGATGCGGATGTCCCAAAGCCCACTGATGCGGCTTTGGTCGATGCATGGCAAAAGAAGATCGCGAAATGTCGAAGGATCCTGTTGGAGGGCGTCAAGGATCATATTGTATCCAGCCTGCATGGTAAGGCTACTCCATATTTAATGTGGAAAGCTTTGACGGATCTATTCCAGAGTAAGAGTGACCAAAGGAAGCTGGCGCTCAAAGATAAGCTCGGGAACATCAAGATGGAGAAAGGCGACAGTATCGCCAAATACCTCACGAAGTTCACTCAATGCAGAGATGAGCTGGGAAGTGTGGGGGTGACTGTCGAAGACGAGGACATGGTCGACCTGGCTCTCCTTGGTCTTTAGAAGGCTTGGCACTCATATCAAGATAGTGTCAATGGTCGGGAGAAGCTGCCGGGATGGGAGCGCCTTTGGGCGGATCTCATGCAGGAGGAGATAAGGAGGACTACTCGAGATGGATCTTCATCGAAGGGAGCTGATGAAGAAAACTGCGCTTTGATGTCCAAAGCTAAGAAAGGGAAGGGTAAGAAAACCTCTCATTCTGGAGCTAAGGGCAAGAAGCAGGATATGGCGAAAGTGAAGTGTTTTCACTGCCATGATCACGGACATTATGCTACAAATTGTCCAAAGAAGAAGAAGAACAAGCAAGCGGGAAGATCTGCAGATGGAGAAGCTTTGGCTTCACAGTTCGAGCTTGACTTTTCACTGATTGCATGCTTGGTTTCAAGTGTGATGGGATCGGTGTGTTTCTTGGACAGCGGTGCGTCATTTCATATGACGGGAGATCGGGAGTTGTTCTCAGATCTGGAGGACAAGGATTTGGGTATGCACATCGAGATGGGCGATGACGGTAGATACAGTGCGACTGGTATCGGTACCGTATCCTTTCAGAGGAAGTCTGGTAAACCCTTTGTCTTAAAGGATGTCATGCATGTACCTGGATTGAAGAAGAACCTGATTTCAGTAGCGATGTTGGAGGATAAGGGTTATGATGTGGTCTTCAGCGAAGGAAAAGCTTTCTTGCGCAGTAAGACTACTGGAGAGACCCGGAAGATAGGGGTTCGAACTCAGAACCTTTATCAGTTGCAGGTAGATGACTGCGCAGCTATGGCATGCAAGGCGGGAGAAGTGGTGAGCCGGGATGATGAGGGCGAACTGTGGCACAGGAGATTGGGCCACCTTCACCATGGAGCTTTGAAGATTATGCAGTAGATTTCTACTGGGCTTCCTAAGGGAATTCTTGCGCAGTCAGATGAGTGCAAGGGGTGTACTTTAGGGAAGTATGTGAAAGCCACCTTTCACGAGAAGGATAGTCGCACCACGACAATCCTTGAGAGAGTTCACACAGACGTGTGTGGTCCTTTCTCAGTTGCTTCGACAACAAAGCACAAGTATTATGTGATCTTTGTTGATGATTTCTCTCGAAAGTGCTGGATCTTCTTCATGCAGAAGAAGAGCGATACATTCGCGAAGTTCTGTGAGTTTAAAGCACTGGTCGAGAAGGAGTCGGGGAAGAAGGTGATTGCTCTAAGGAGTGATAACGGTGGTGAATTAATCTCGGCTGAATTCAAGGAGTTAACGACGCGAAGGGATCGCGGGCGCACCCATAGCCCCCACGCGAACGGGGTGGCTGAGCGGAAGAACGGAAACGATCGTGGGTGTTGCACGGGCGATGTTGCATGATCGGGGCCTACCCCTTCACTTGTGGGCTGGGCATGCAATACAGCAGTAGATTGAGAACCATTTGTCCCTCACAAGGTTGGCAGAGTACACCGAGAGGAGGCTTATTCGGCAGAGACTGATATTTCCCATTTGCGGATTTTCGGATCTCTTTGTCTACATGCATGTGACGAAGGATGCGAAGGAAAGTTTGGATCCAAGCTGAGGTTGGAATGTTTGTGGGGCACTGCTGATACACCTCATAACTACTCAGTGTGACACGAGACGATCATGGGCTTGTTGTGCGCTTGAGTCTGAACGGAGAGAAAGCCATGCGATGTTCGCTTGAGAGGGAGCTACACTTGCATGCAGATGAGGAGCTGTTAGTTCCTAAGGAGGAGCTTCCGGATGTGGATCAGCCACAAGAGGAGGTTCAGGAGGTGGAAGAAACCACCCAGGCGGCGCCAACCATCAGAGGGCGCATGCGCACTACAGAAGCTGAGCGACTGGCTCGGGATGCAGAGAAGGTTGTAGGACCACCTACAGCACAGCGCAGACAGAGACAGTCACCGGATCGGTACACTGGATACATGGCTCTTATGAGTCAGTGTGTTGTGACAGAGCCATCCTCTTTTGAGGAAGCTGTGGAGGAACCCGCATGGGTTGATGCCATGATCGAAGAATATGATTCGATCATCAGGAACAGTGCATGGGAGATTGTCCCAAGACCGTTTGGGAAATCAGTTGTAGGTTCGCGATGGATCTACAAGGTGAAGCAGGCGGCTGACGGGAGTGTGGAGAAGTACAAGACGAGATTTGTCGCCCGTGGCTTCTCACAGATCGAGGGGATTGACTATGAGGAGACTTTTGCACCTGTCGCAAGGTACTCTTCCATACGGACGATCCTTGCTCTCTCAGCGCAGATGGGGTGGCACATTCATCAGATGGATGTGAAGACTGCGTTCCTCAATGGAGTTATTGAGGAAGAGGTGTACATAGAACAGCCTGAAGGTTTTGAGATCTTCAGCAGTGAGTCGCATGTGTGCCGACTCAAGAGAGCATTGTACGGGCTGAAGCAAGCACCTGGGTGGCAGGCACCTCGGATAAACGACTACTTCAAGACTGGATTCACTGTCACAGTGAGCGGATCAGAAACCTGTGCAGTTGTGGTGGAGGGAAGAGCAGTGATCATCTAATCTGTATGGATGATCTGATTTCTGGCTGGCGCGAGCGATTGATACTTTCATAAGGATGATCTTTGCAGAGTTTGAGATGAAGGACACAGGCATCTTAGTATTTCTGAGGTTGGAGATTTGCGTGATGGAGAGTTGTTGTTTCTGGGGCAGTATTGCAGGAGGTCTGGAGGTTCAACATGCAGAAGTCTGCCAGGCTTTGTTGATACCCCTCTTCCTGGAGGATGGAGGAAGGGAGATGCTACTTCGGAGGAGGTAGTGGATGCCTCTGTCTATCGACAGTTGGTGGGGTCGTTGATGTATTTGGTCAATACTCGACCCGATATATGCTATGCAGTTAACCAGCTTTCGCAAGCTATGGTTAAGCCTACCAAGCTCTTTTGGAAGGCGGGCAAGCATGTATTGTGCTATATCAGAGGCACATCGGGATATGTTCTATGGTACAGACAGGAGGATGGAGTGAAGCTTTCTGGTTTCACTGATGCAGATTGGGCAGGGAGCCCAACAGACCGGAAGAGCACTTCTGGAGGAATTTTCAGCATTGGGTCGACAGCAGTTTCCTGGTACAGCAGGAAGCAGAGATCCGCGGCACTCAGTTCAGCAGAGGCGGAGTACATGGCAGCTAGCTTGGCTGCATGTGAGGCTATTTGGATGAGGAAGATCCTCGCAGGTTTGTTCAGGATGCATTTGGAGCCTACAGTGATCTACTGTGATAACCAGAGCTGCATCAAGCTCTCGGCTAATCCAGTTTTTCATGATAGGTCCAAACATATCGACATCAGGTACCATCACATCAGAGATTGTGTTCGGCGGAGGATCATGATGCTTTCATATGTTCCCACGGAGGATCAGGATGCCGACATCCTGACGAAGGCGCTCACCAGGAGCAAGTTCGAATTCCACAGAGGCAGGATAGGGATTGCAGATAATCCATATCTTGCGGAGAGGGAGTGTTGAGAATGCAGCAAGATGATGGAGCTTAGTGAAATGAAGTCGCCTTCACTAAGTGGGCCCGCAGGCAAATTCTGGCGCAAAGTCTATTTTTAGACTATGTCTATTTTTAGACATACGAAGCATAATTTGGGAATTCTACTTGGAGATTCTTGGAGTATGCGACATGTCGGTAAAAATAGATGAGACCCTAATTTTTAGGACCCAGGCTATTTTTAGACTGATCTCCTAAAAATATGGAAGTCAAATATTATTTACCCATAATAATATTTTGACTATAAACAGCAGTTTACTCTCTTGGCGCACTTCAGTTTGAGTCATGGAGGTGACTCATGCAACTGACACAAGGAATCACGTGGTTCCTAGGGTTTGATAGCATCTTGCATGGTTGGCTTCAGTTAGACTTCAGTGGCAGGAGTTTTGGAGGAGTTAACGGGACAAGTAGTGGAGTTGTGTTCTGTTTGTTTTAGTTGAACTAGTTGGGATTAGTTAAACTAACTAATAAACTAGATATGAGTGGAATAAATTAAATAATATTTAATTTACTAAATATTAACTCATTAGTCAACTCAAGAACACTTCAGTTCACTACAGTGCATGATCAGTTCAGTGGAGACCAGTGGAAGAGGTAGATGAAAGGGTGAGTAAAGCTATCAGTTGGTAGATTTGGTTTGCATGAGATTTGCATTACACTTGGAGGAATTGTCCATGACAATTACGCAATCAAGGCAAGGGGATTCGAACCTTGAACCTCTTCATATACAGGCCATGATTGCGCAATAGAGGCAAGGCAGTTAGTGGTGTGTTTTGAACCCGAGACTTGTTCAAAATCAAGCTAGATTGTGAGTAACTTCATGAGAGAGTACTGAGTACTTGTGAGGAGTATTGTACTTGTTTGGTTACTTGATTTCTCCATTATAATATACACAATAGCTGCGGGGTTTTCAGCTATAGGCTTTCCCCATACATACGGAGTTAATGTGTGATTGAATTGATGTGAGATTGCTTCTGTTATTTCCGCATGTGACAATTAATCGTAGAAGAGATTATGTGTTATGCATACAATTCGAAATTGATGTGTAATCGGGTTAATCTCCATTGAATAAGTGATTTATTCAGCTAATTTCTACATTTCTTACTTCATAGTTTGATGTATGGTCCAGACTCATGTGGTTGAGACTATAAACTCTCTTCCTCATGTGGTTGATACTATAAACTCTCTTCCTTTCATTTCTAGAACAATGGTTACATTTTTTTTCTTATAATTCATCGTGCATGTTAATAAAATATTAATAACCAAACAAGGTTTCTTAAGTCATTATATAACTTGAGGCTAAAGCTTGTACTGTCATAAATTGAAATTTATTTCTCTTGTTTTTTTTCCACGGAAAAAAAATCGAACCATTTATTAATTATATAAAGTTACATAGCATATGCAGAGCATTTCTGATAAACTCCATTTCTCCTTCTAGCAGAGTAAGAAAAGTAGTCTCGGCTATTTTGAATACAATCAAGTATCCCTTTAGCAACCCATCCAAAAAATACATAAAACAAAGACAATTCCGTTCTGTCACACCTCCCGGTTTTTTCTACCGAAAACATAGATGTAAAAGAGAATAGAATTTTGAGTCTTCCAAAGCGTATAGCTTCCAAGAAACAACTGAAAAACTGGCAGTTAACACTATCCCGGTTTCCAAAGCATGAGTAAAAACATTGTTTACCAGAGTCCCAGGACCTCCTCATAAAGGAAAACAGCCCTGGAACTCATCAAAGTTTGTGACATAGTTTGAACAAAAAAGAAACATCAAAAAATATACATCCAGTTTTTATAGACAAAGAGAAGAAACAACTATGAAAAATTATCCGAAAACAGGTTGTTCGATTGGTTGAACCACCCCATTTTCCATCTCCGCCACTATCCAGGTCCCCATATCTTGCTCAACACCTTCTTTAGATAGGCGGTCTGCATCTTGGTTCCTTTCCCTATAAATGTGGCAAACAGAGATCTCAGTGAAATAAGATTTTAGACGAGAAATCTCATTAAGTAAAGGCAACAATATATAGTTCCTGCATTGTTGAGTCCCATTGAACCATTTCACAATATTCATAGAATCTCCAAAAATCTGAACCTCCCTCACATTCTTGAGGGTTAACCAGCAAAGAAGATGGTGAAGAGCTTTAAGTTCAACAAAATTATTGATCCCTTTCCCTAGCCCAACAGATGCTCTTAGTGACTTTTCAGGGGAAAAATGGATAACCAGCCCTGCACCACGCCTCCCAATATTGTCTGAAGCCCCGTCAAAGTAAGCCCAAGGGACCTATTCCCTGATGATTTCCTGCTGGATAACTCGATTTTGGGGAGGGCCAGCTGGGATCGGTATACTATCATAAATTGCAGCTCCTTCCACGGCCATCCTTCCTATAGGGAAAGGGGAATATTTGAATATCACTTGATTTCTAGCAATCTAGGTGCCCCAAGCTATCAAAAGAGGGAGAGTTCGAACTTTATCATCAGGAGCTTCCTGCCACCACCTGATCCATGCTTGTTGTACTTCTTCTCCTTCCCATTTTTGGGGAATTTTAATAATTCTTAAGGATTCCATCCAAAGACTGACATTGAAAGGGCAAGTTAAAAAAATATGGTGAGTTGTTTCCTCCCTGGATTTGCATAAATAGCACCAGCCATGACCTATTTTCCCCCTCCTTTGAAGGAAGTCCCATGTAGGCACTCTCTTCTGTAGAATACACTAGAAAAAAAAGTCTGGCCTTAGTTGGGCCTTTTAACTTCCATAACAGTTTTGACCACCAAGCTGGGGCCTCCCACCCATTTTGAGTCATAAGCTACTTGTATCCTAGCTTCGGGGAATATATCCCTGACTGCACATGTACCCATCGAAGCTCATCCCTTGAGTCAGTGATCTGAATTGAAGAGTTTTGAAGATCCATACAGAATAGCCTCCACTTTTCCAACCATCTCTCGTCTAATTGGAGATCATTCCCTGAAAGCCACACTTTCCTCCATATAGACATGTTCCTATGATCGACCACCTGGTTTAGGCAGTATAAACCCCTGTTATTCAAAAAAATGACCAGGTCTCGAGATAAAGCAAATTTCTCTGAGCATCCCACCCAAGGATCGCATCCCAATATCACCTGTGCTCCATCTCCCACATTCCAAGCTAGGCCCTGTTCAATAGTTTTGACTGAAGCAACCACAGCCTTCCACACCACAGAGGCATTTTTTGAGGATTTTTGTGGCATTCGAATCAATTCAATCATTGTGGTTTTTATTTCTCTTATTTATAAGAAAATCAAAACTATATGATTTTTTTATAAACTTGTAGTTTTCTTAATAATTACAGACACGGTTTTTACGCCCTTATTGGCGTTGTTTTCATTTTTGTTCTCTATGCATGTGTGTATGGTACACTCTTTATGTGTATTATAGATATTTATATTACTTCCATTTTGTTTCTTTACCAAATATGCATATTATTAATCTATGTCTTTCTATATGACCTATATAACTATCAATTAGTTAGAATATACAACCTAGGCCAGAGGCCTAGTGGACTCCTATCATCGGAGATCGCTTCAAGTTTTCTCTAAGCCCTATCATTTTTTGTCTAGGACTGTCTATCCTTTGGCCTATGAATAGGGTTTCATCCTTGTTATAGCCTGCAACAACTATCCTAGGCATGATTTGTCTTTTCCCTGCCATAATTATATAGTTATATACATATATGTATTTTACTCTACAATTATCAGAATTCAATTTTAATACTAGTAAGGGGATAATATTGAGATATAGACTATGTGCATAAAATCATCCTTACCACTCTATACCTCTTTTACCTTAGATGAAACTCTTTGGTTTTCTTGTTCATATCCACCCACATAGAGGAGGCCAATGTTAGTCTATGGGTAGAACTTTTTACCATCTTCTACAATATAAGATATATTTACTCTGTACCTAAAATATTCCATTTACTTGTAACCAAAACATAAAAAATACACATACATCTATATATATACATGTTCCACGTACATAACATTAATAGGGCTTTTCCATTTATTATTTTGTTGTACCATATTAATCCTTTAAAAATCACAATAACAATATATTTCATCTTTTCCTAAACCAGAACAACCATAAAAACCTTATTAATCACAAAAATAATCAAAAATTCACATACTTATCTAAAATATTCCTAGAAATATATTAAAGGCTTCCATGTTCCTCCCAACCATGAACTAAGTTTCTTGGTATTTCCCCCTGAGCTCTACTCCTCCCTGCCAAGAAAACAACACGGGGATTCTTCTTCAATTTCACTTCCTTGACCCTTTAGCAGCATCCTACTAGTTTTTTGGGTTCAGGTCCATTATTTCTCTCCCACTGGCCTTTATCTCCCACAATCCTCTTTTCATAACTATATACTCATGACATTTACCTCCAATCATGAAATCTTAGTCGTATTCTTCAGCCAATAATTCCAACTGTGGAAAAAGAAGGATTCTTCTTTGTTTGTTACTACCCCTTATTATTGAATAATAGATTCCTACTATTTTCCTGGTAGTTAGGAGTCTAATCTCACATCATAGCATTTAATATAATTTTAAGAATAATAAAAACACAAAATATTTTTTTTATTCAAAATAAATATTTTCATTGTCACATCATATCACTTGTCCCACTTTGAATTTCCAGCCACATGTTTGATATAAAATCCATAAAAATGTATTTACCATAGGTATTATAGTTTCCCACCTAAAAACCAAGAACATGAGCAAGATAAGATTGAACCATAGGGTGAGTGTTGAAGAAAATTACATTGGATTTCTCCTCATTGATTTGGGTGTCGAAGGGTTCCATAAAATCTACCAAAATGGATTTAAGAAATCTGACTTCGCATAGAGAGACTTGACAAATGAGAAGGATATAATCCATGAATTATTGGTGGGTCATAGAAAAATCCTTCCCACAAGGGTAGAGCCCTTTGAGAGACCCCCGATGAGAGGCATATTTTAGATATCTCCCTTGACCTTCAACAACTAGTATAAATAGGAAGGGGGAGATAGGGTCTTCTTGATGCAAACCACGAGAGGGATTAAAAGTCATATTGGGTGATTCATACAGGGCAATGGAAATGAACAAGGAAGAGATCAGGGATTTTATCCAGGAGACCCATTGCAGGGAAAACCCAAAAGCATTATGCATGCCAATGAGATACTCCCAATTGAGCCACTCATAGGCTTTAAACAAAACCAACTAAATCAACATTCCTGGTTTTTTCACTTTTTTTAGTGAATTAATGACCTCATGCACAATAACAGTACCATCCAAAATCTTTCAACCCTCCGTAAACCGTGTTTTCTTAGAGAAAATTGATTTATTTATTATTATTTAAATAAATTTAATTAAAAAATCATAATTTATTTTCATTATTATAAGGTTTCATATATACTAAAAATGTATATAATTTTTATTATAAATAATAAAATTCACTTTATATAAATATGCCTAAGTGGAATTTTGGATTATTTTGTTGGGTCAAAATAAATAATATATTACCAAGTCTATCCATATAATATAGTGAGGTGATATTTTGGATTATTTTGTTGGGTCAAAATAAAATATATATTACAAAGTCTATCCATATAATATAGTGAGGTAATTGTGAGAATTAGTAATTAAAAACCAATTTTATAATTTTTTTAAAGAGACGAATAAGAGAAAGTTATATCAAAATTTGGAAATGGGTCAGGTCCTATACATACATGAAAAGCTATGTCTCAGAAAATTGTACATTTTTTTCCACTGAAACCTTAATGCTACCCTCTTTATTTTGATCACCTACCAGTACATAATTTATACTAAAAACTTCCCAAAACACCCCACAGATCTTAACAGTCTGACATAACATAAAAAGAGAAATGCAGGCTACCTGTGACCATCTTTATCCTCGGTGTCATGAGCGGCAGTAGGAGGAAGGCTCTGGCTCTGATTATTCTCAACAAGAGGCACCAAGTCAGAATTCGCAACCTCATCTTCCACCACCACCATTGGCGCATGAACATCGCAAACCCTAAATACTTCCTTTAACATGCCAACAGTGGTCGTTTCCACTTTAACTTCTATGTTATCAACTTTAGAATTTAATTCTATCATTCCCAAGTTCAAATTATCCATGTTCCTCTACTCTAGTTCCAGATCTTTTTCTAAGCCTGCAGAGTGAATCAGCACGATAGTCATTTGGTCATAAATTTCCTTCACGATTTTCTTGGAGGAATTCCCAATCATCTTTTCAAAAAGAGAAATGTAGGCTACCCGCAACCATCGTTATCCTTGGTGTCATGAGCGGTAGTAGGAGGCAGGCTTTGGCTCTGATTATTCTGAGCAAGAGGCACCAAGTTGATTTAACTTCTATGTTATCAACTTTAGAATTTAATTCTATCATTCCCAAGTTCAAATTATCCATGTTCCTCTGCACTAGTTCCAGATCTTTTTCTAAGCCTGCAAAGTGAATCAGCACGATAGTAATTTGGTCGTAAATTTCCTTCATGATTTTCCTAGAGGAATTCCCAATCATCTTTTCAATGTTGCCTTTGTTCCCATCATCCTCGGCACCATTCCCACCAGTGGAGTTTGCCGCTACCATCTTTATATCAATTCTCGATTGCACTAGGAAAATTTTGTTACACAACTGCAAGACGCATCCCTTATAAATAACCTTGTAGCCGATGGGAGGGGGAAATCCAATCATTTCAATCTTAAATGTATTCCCTACCTACATCTTCCTCCAAGCACACTCCTCCATCCACAGCACTACCAAAACGATTTCATAAAGATTTTCAAGCATACTAACCCAGATCTCCCCCACTTCCTCCATAAATAACCAACTAGGAGAATCCACATATCAACCAGCATGAACTCACAACCCAACCGTGACCATTTGTGTTTTAATGTCCATCTACCTTCACCAACTATCAATTTTCCTTTCGCCATTCCCAAGAATAACATAATACATTCAATACAGAGATAGCCCAGATGGGATGTCAGTTCGCCATTAACCTCGAATTAATACACATCATTATGGTATGTGGCATTGGGATATGTCCCTATCCTTGTGCAGAACACCCTAAGCTAGTAACACTCCCGTATTAGCTTGAAAATCAACATTTTTATTATTTTCCTTTTTGACTTGAAATAATTTTGACATCGTCAAATTTTTTATTCAGCATCACAATTCTAATTATTAATATGGAAGTTTATGACTCAAGCAAAGGATAACTTTTGAGGAGAGATATACAATTTTGGATCACAATCATTGAATCACCTAATATAATCAAATTTTTTATACCTTTGGAGATGCATATTGTCAATCCTTACCATAAAGAAAGAGCTTCAGCGTGGTTATTAGTTACTCTCCCTAATCCCCAATAGAACTTTATTTCATAATTTTCTTTGAGATTATAAATCACCCCTCCCATTCGTACCTCCCCAAAATAAAATCCAATTATTACAAACAAAAGAAAAATAAAATTAGGAATTATCAAGGTGAATGTTATTTCCTAAATTTTAAAATCCAGAAAATAACATTCACTCCAATTTTTGTTTTTAATTTTTTATCATTAATAACGATTTTTAGATTGCCTAGTTACTTTTTTTTTTTCTCTAAGTCGTCTTTGGAAAAATTATCAATTTCCATGTTTCTCTCCCTCTCAACATGGTAAAAGCATTAAGAGAAAATGAAGACGGTAAAATCTCGTTATTGTTAAACAAACATAAAATTCCTTGGCATAAGTTTAACATTTATCCATCTAATAACCGGGGAAAAATCCACGCAGTGAATCTTTCTTAATAAAATTAAAACCAACTTAAAAATAATGACCTATTAGTTGTGAACCAGCCACATTGGAAAAATTATAAACAAGTAATATTATTTATCTACCTAGTTTTTTTTTAATAGAAAAATAATGAACAAAAGTAGGAATGATGAAAGAAATTTCTACATGTAACAAGATAGAAATTAGATAATTATCGTTAAAAAAATTAATGAGAAAGGTTATATATATATATATTATATATATATTATTTTACAAATTATTGATGATGATGATTATTAGTAATTAAGATTAATGTGGACTATCGGACCTTAAAAAATATCAGATTAATTAAGACTTTTTAATATTTTATTTCTATGATAAAAAATAAGGGAAAGAAGTGTTTCTAGGTCACTAAAATTATGTTGACTTAACAAATCAAGAAGGTTGGTAGTAGGGAAAATGTTTTGGAAATGAGAACGGATGTAAGAGTCGAGAAATCTAAGAGAAAGTGTTTTTTATCTTCAACCCTCTTAGTATCATAAAGGTGACAAATTCTTTCATTCCAAGGTGTTTTGGGAATAGACCAACACCTAGTTTCACTTCGGAGCTATGAGAATTAGTTCTTATCTTCACAATGTTCATTTTCTTCTTAGCACTGGTCAAGACAAAAAGATAATGTTGGTTAGCAAGAGTGGGGTTGATCAGCTCCTTATAATACCTTGGCTTCATTTTCCCCTCTAGCTCCTTATCATCCCACAACTTATCCTTAAATTTGGAAGTAATAGTATTTTTAATATTATCCTTATTCTCCAATATTATCTCCTCATTTATGATCCCCCCGGTGATTGAGGCAAGACTAGGCATCCTTGTGTTATCCTCGCTTGAGCCAAAGGAGGCGGCTCTAACTATATTTAGAATCAATTTTAGGGAACCATGTGGCTTCCACGTTGTAAAGATTCTTTTTATACATCAAATACCTAAGTATAGCCATGCTTTCAATGGGGGGAAAGCTAGCTTCAATCAAGACGATAGGATAAGGAGTTTTTCCTTTAATCTATAGGTTGCAGGTTATAAATTGTTTTTGGATCAACTTGATCTCCATCCATGATTCTCTAGATATACTACAACCCCAATTTTCACAGCCATATAAAATAACAGGGGCGACGATAGTCTCAAAGAGGAACTTTTTTTACTCAAAACCTAAATTTCGATCGACTTACAACTGTTTTCAAGCTCATAATAAGCTTTTCAGCCTCCAACAATCCTTTTCTCAATGTTATAATTCCTATTGAGTTGATAATGAATGTTAATTCCTAAATATTTGTATGAAGAAACCTTCTCCAAGTGATTATTATCATTGATGAAATTATCATGGTTGATATTTTTGGATTTAATTATCATGACTTTAATTTTGTCGGTATTAACAGACATACCCATCTTGGAGCAGTGATTATGGATAATTTTAAGATGCTTGTCGAGATCCTCATGGGTTCTAGCTAGAAGAGGGATATCGTCAGCATAAAGGAGAAGAGTAATGACCATACTAGTAAGCTTAGGGCCATCGCATCCCACAACTTCCAAACACTCTTCTAACTTATTGATGTAAATGCAAAAAAAATATAGGGGATAGGGGACACCCTTGCTCATTTTCGATATTATATTTAATTTCTTTCGACCAACCCTCGGTGGTCTTAAGCTTGGTGATAGCAATCTCGTATAGCCAAATCACAACAATCCTCAACTCGAGAGGAACCATTATCTCTTTGAGTCTTTGTTATAGCTTATCCCTAGGAACAATGTCGAAATATTTTTCGAAGTCAACAAAACAACAAGTCTGATCAATTTTACTATTGTGACATACTTCAGCAATGATCCTAAGAGTGACATGATGGTTAATAGTTGAGTGATGTCTCCTAAAACCAACTTGCCCTTTAGCTCTTTTACCATGGCTTTCAAGTGAGAGGCTAATCTTATTTTCCAAAATGAGCTTGTACAGTTTGGCTAAAATACAATGGCTAATCATAGTGGTCTGTAGTTAGAGGGGATGTTTTTATCCCATCTTTTAAAGATAGACATAATAAAGCTTTGTGCCCAAGGTTTCGGGAAGTTGTGTTTTACCCCGAAATTGAGAAGTTTGTGAATATCAGGAATGAGGATAGACCTTCCCATTTTCAAAATTTCAGCATGGTAGCCTTCAATATCCCTAGCTTTCCCATTTGTGAGTTTCTTAATCCTAAACTCCATGTCTTCCAAAGAAAATATTATTAAGGAAATAAAAATAAGTTTACTAATTTTCTTTTTAGAATGTTATTTTTATATTTAAATATGATGAAAACGAAAAGATGAAAATTAATATAGATAAAATAAATTATGAAATTGGATAAAGTTATATTTATATTGATATGGTGATGGTTTCCTCCATCTAAACTAAATTTGTTTGATTAGATTTTAAGAAAAGTAGGGAATTGTTAACTAATTATTTTAATATAAAGTTTATAAAAGTATTATTATTTTAATAATGTTGATTTCTTCTTTGTGCTAATTAAAATAAAAAAGTTGTTGTCTAACTATTATACGTTTTCGTTAAAAAATATTTTTGAGTTTGCATATGGATTCAACACCCTAAAAAACGCTCGGAGCACTAGATTGTGGAGATTTCACCATTCAAACTTACAATTTTAACATACCTACCAAATTTTGAACAAATTAAATCCAAATATATATATGATCTCTAAAATTAAAATAAATCACCTCTTTATTAAAACTATCATAATTTAAAAATAATATAAATCAAATATCAAAATTATTAAATCTATTAACATAATTAAATTATATAATTAAATAAAATTGTGCCTTATTATTAAGGATGTGATAAGTTAAAATTATTTATCATGGCCAACCTCCTTTGTATTACGAATTTTATTATTTTAAAGTGTTGTTAGATTACTTCAACTACGTATTTATTATAAAATTCACGAGTATTGATTTCGATTTTAATTTAGGTATTTTTATATTGTTTTTTCAATTCAAACAGTTGAAAAAATAGATTAATTTATTTAAAATACTTTTTTTAACTTATAATATTTCAAGTTTTTAGTTAAATATGTATTATTTTAAAAAATGTATTCGTATATATATTATTAATTTATCACTTTTCTTTTTTGTATTAATAGTTAAATCGAGTTTTAGAATTTTTTTAGTTTAATTTATATATGGGTTATTATTCATATTTCTTTTTTGGTAAATTGGATTAATTTTATTAAAAATGCATATGGTATAAGATGGGTTACAAACAAGAGAGGCTAGATAACAAGGAAGCCGGAAATGATGAATAATCAACCTCGGTCCCGATAATTAGCCAAGAGAGAAGCAAGAGAACCATGAATATGAGCAAGGGAGCTAAAAGACAAACGCAGGAGTCTACCCAGAGTAGGTTGAATCTTCAGTACGACACTTTTTTCCTTTCTTTTTTGAGACTCTGACCTAGCCGTCGAGGGGTGGGTGGGAAAGAACCACTTGGAGCCTATTGGTGACTGAAGGAGAGGGCTCCTTATCTGAATCTAAGGAGGAGATTTCATGAGACCTTTTTTGAGCACTCGAAGGACCGTTGGGCTCTCCGGGATCTGTAGAGGTCATGCCCTTCTCCTGCATAGCAGCCTCCCCATCTGCTTCAATCTCTTCCTCATCTAAGCTGAGGGAGTCGATGTCGTCCATGGGAGGCGGTACACATGGTTTCCAGCTTTTGGAGATTGATTTGCGATTGATCTTCTTCTTTTAGGCAAGGAACTAGGAGCATGAGTTCTGAAGGTGCCCTGTTTGATAGTTGTGACGGCATCGAAAGGCAGTATTCTCATAGTCCAGGGTATGTGTCCAATGGAAGTCTCCCACTTTGAGATTGATTTGATCTGGCAAGCCTTTGTTGATGTCTATTTCTACGCATATTCTACCATAGGTGTATATGCCTGATTCCCCCCTAGAGGTGTCTGTTGCCAGAAAGTGTCCTAGGGTGTTTCCGATTCATTGAAAGACATAATAGTGCCATAGAGAGGCAGGTAAATTTGGAAGCCTGACCCATATCGTAAGCGTGGTAATGAGAGTCATGGAGGGGTCGAATTCTGGGAACCATGGCACGAGGAATAGCCCAATTTTTCCCCAAAACCAAGGTCCTTTTGTTAAGTTTTTTTTATAGTCCTCATTGAAAGCAAGTAGAACTATGAAGAAACCCTTTGAGCAGAAGAAAACCCTATTGTTATTGGTCCAAGTGGAGTGAATCCATTGGTAGAGATCTGGTGAGCGTGGCCATAATCCATTGAATCGGTATATAATGGCATTTTCCGCATATAGTTGAAACTGGTTATCAAGTACAAGATGGGAGATTTCAACCGTTGGTATGTCCTCCGTTTTTTCCACTAAAAAGGGCTTGGGAGCCTCCGAGGGTTGGGCTTCTTTGTTGGGTTGTTGTGCATGTACAACATCCTTGTAATAGAAAGCTTGAGCAGAGGATGGTTGCCCAAAAGCCCCTCCTCGCAGACGCAGGGATAAAACCAGCGTAGCGTTTTTCTCAATATTATGGAAAGAGAGCGGAAGAGTGATCTCAAGTTGTTTACCTCCATAAAGGAATCATTGTAGGGCAAAAGGGATCCTCAACTTGAGTTCGAGAGCATGCGCTAGACTCTGCACCAGATCCGTGGATCAAACCCAACAAAGCATGGTTTTTCCATTGAGAAGTGAGATCTAGATTTGGAAGGAGGGGGTCAAGTCTACCTTTTCGAGAGATGCGCATTGGATCGAGGGTCCAATGTAGAGTAGGGGTGGGCCGGAGATGACAGACTTCTTCTTGTTGTTGGCCTTCAAAGGAGAACTGTACCGTGTCGTGTTGCTGCTGTTGGATATTATGACTCTGGGGCACAACAAACTGAGGGGTGTGCCTAAGCTCTGGTCACAAGGCATTTTTTAGGCAAGACGATAGATTTGAGGCGCCGTTAGGTAGTTCTGCGACAAGACGGCAGCGAGGAGGTGTGTGCGGTTGCAGATTCGAGCTGCCAACTTCCGGAGGTAAGAGGGGTCTTCAATAAAGGGAACATTGCATTCGGGAGAGTGTTGTGATTCAAGAGCTCTCCTTCGGCATTCGGCCGCTGACTATTTTCCGCTGTAGGGTTGTCCTCACAGCAAAACTAGCACCATCGTGCTCTCAGACCCCTCCCTCCGACCAACAGGTATTATCAGTTGCATCCTACTCTAATTCGGCTGCAGCAACAAAGCTATGGATGGTTGTCTGTTGTAGGCAGCAGCTGGGGCGAACCCTAGCTGCGCATAGCTCTCTGTCAGCTAGGTCAAGCGCAGGGATGGATTATTACTCATATTACAAATAAAATTATTAATAGTTAAATAAAGTTTTACAAATTTTTTAGTCTAATTTATATATGGATTATTACTCATATTACAAATAAAATGTATTTTATTTTATTTTTTCAAAAAAAATTATTAGTTCAAATCAAAGATAAATCATGAGGGGTTGAATATTAAAAAACTTTTGACCTCATTCTTACCAAACTTGTTAGCCAAAAGTTAATAACAAAACCACATGTTAAATAAAAGAAGCAAACTAGAGAACCACATTAATGACACCAAAAAACCCCAAAAACTTGGAAGCAACCAACGGTCATCACTGATCTGGAGAGTGCACCAGAGTTGGCCATGTTTGGTCCATTACCTGGTGACAGTGGTGGACTGAAAGCACAATGAACATGACCTTCAATGTGCTCTAATTTTCCTTCTATTCGCTCCATATTCTCGTTAATCCTCTTTTGGCAGCATTGAAAAGAAACCAACCGATCCATTATGTGTCAGTAATTCCATTGAAGGTCATTCATGACACCAATGACCGCATTCTTATCCCTGTTCATGTCGCGACCAAGTTGTTCCAAAAGAAATGTGATATGTTGAAGATGATCATCCATATAATCAAAGGGAGAGTGCATTTCAATTCTACTAGGAGATTGAGTTGGTTGAGAGTTTGCTTCTTCTGCTAAGTCATGATTTTCCAAAAGATGTTCTACCTTGTGGCCCTAAAATCTGATGGAATCAACCATGTCGGTGCTACATGGGGCCCAAATAAGAAAATCCGCACCAACAATTAAGGGTTCTTTACAGAGAATGGCAACCCTTTTGAAGCCTTTGAGTTGCCTCAGTACCCTCGACCCCAGTGTGACCAAGGCAGTGTAAATAACAACAAAACCCAGTGCCCCTTAATTTCCTTCCAGTGACCATCCACCAAATTCCTGCCCTAAAGTGACCCTCATGCTCTCTAAACACAAAATTCACCGCTTTGACATCCACCGTCCATTGTTGAGTATCTCTCCTCTAGGGAGTAAAGAGCCAAAGATGAAGTAACACACACAAGAAGCAAGACCTTTGCTCCACCCCCCAAAGCTCTTGAATGCTCTAGAATTCACCGAGGGGTGAATAACATCATAAAATATTTACCACAAACAGCCAACCGTCAACTGGAATTTTAGCATGAAGGTAGAAAAAAACACAATTTAGATAAGGCCTCTGTCTATCTGAAAATTCCCTTTGAAAAACTAAGATGTTATTTTAAACACCAACCCAAGAGGCACACCCATGGCCCCATTTTCCATTTCCAAAATCCAAAACACCATAGAGAGGAGGGTTTCCTTCCCTTTTTCTACCAAATATTCCCACTTCCTATTCGAAAACTCAGATGTGAAGACCTAGAGAAAACCTATAGACTAGACCAAGATATATGCATGATAACAGAAAGAAAAAGAATGAACCATGCTTGACACTAGGTCTAAGGAAATTACCAGAAGGTAGGAGCCTGACGTGCTCCCCAACATATTCACCCTTTCTTCCTACCCTTGCCTATGTTGTTCCAACCAGGCCATGAAGACACAAGAGGTTGAATGTGGAGGCCACCTCGAACCTGGATCCCAAATACGCTTACTTTGAATCACTGCACTGGAATTGGCAACGTTGTCGGAGCCAAATTGAGCTCCTTCCCAAATCATCATAGGTTGAAGGGAAGGGATTGGCACAGCCAGAATACAACCTTATGATTCCGAATAGCCAAATCCTTCCACCATCTCTAATCCCATAACCTCATGCATCCAACAACAGTTCAAAGAACCTGATCAACCGTATATGTCCCTCACCTTCTCTAGATACTTCAACACAAGTTTGCAACGTAATGTGTTCATGAAATGCCTATTTATTACCTATGCCACGTGGGCGAGGATGAAGAAGCCCCCTCTATGCCATCATTACCATTATTTTTCACCCCCATCGGAGAAAGCTTATCATTTTCTAAGATTCTTGATAGTTTATCAAGGTCACACTAGCTCATATGAGGAGGACACAGAGAGGCTAATTCTAGGTTGGACTCCTGGTTTCCCCAATTTACTAACCAGTATGCAAGTTTATTCCCCATCCTACAAGTGTGAGAGATGATAGCATAAGGGAAGGAGAAAATAAAATCCCATATACATGAAACCATAAGTTTGAGACGCTAATTACTAACCACTCTTGAGACGGGGGAACCGTCAATAAGTTTTTGGATGACGTTGATCACCAATTGTGATTATCCCATGATTTGAATGCTAGAGTCGCACATTTTTAGAAAATATCATCCCTTTCTCTAGTGCCATGAATTCAACAATAATTTTGGTAGTGCACATGATAATACCCAGCAAAAATGCCTAAAGATTTTCCCTAGACATCCCGAAGGATACCCCCAAATCCAGCCGAGCCTGGATTTCCTTTGGAGGCCCCATCAAATTTCAGCTTAACAAATCCTTCCAGAGACAAGAGGAATCCATATGGGGAAGACGTCAATGCTTTCATTATCATATTCATTTGGTTTCCCATCATTTCTTTCGATATGCCCGACTTACTTAGGATCAAAAATTTCTCCCCTTAAGCTTTCCAATCCTTTCTTTCCCATTTTTCTGCTAAAAATGTTGCCCTTACATTATGTATTGAATTTTCTATACCATCTAGATTGATGTTCTTTGACCTTTGAAAATAATTATGTTTCTCTCCTTCCATAAATTCCAGAGGAGGAAACCCAAGGAAAGGAACCAAGCTCAATTGACCATTGGGTTTTTAAATAGAGAACCCCTCCATGATTCAATTGCTTCCCATAGACTATTAGGTGTGCGGTCCAGGTAACCAAATGTAAGCATCACCTAGTTCCATAACTCCTCTGCCACTTCATTAGTGTTTAGTAAGTGCTCCATTTCATATTTATGATGTTGGCATAAAGGACACCATGATGGCCCAATGAAACCCTTTTTCTAGAGGTGATCCCAAGTTATAAGCCTCTTCTGCCCGAAAAGCCATAAAAAATGGGAAATATTAAGCCACAATTTGGATGTCCAAATATACTTTTGAAAAAACTCCTTACAAAACATCGAGTGTTTAACAATTAATCCATAGGCCTCCTTTGTCTTAAACATACCCAAATATTTATGCCCCCACCTCAATCCATCATTATACACTCCTACTTGGATTATCCTTTCTCACCAAGAGTGTTGTAGGATTAGCCAATTTTAAACAGCTTTGTCTCATGACCAATTGTCTTTTGATTCCACTCCTGCCATTAAGAATTTGGATTAGTCTCTTTCCATAAATTTTAAACACACTCAACTCCTTAAGAAATAGTAAATTCCCTGTAGGTTTTAACCCTGTACAAAAATTACCTGCAAATGAATTCTTAAAATAGAAAATATACAATCACAAGAACATAAAATAAATACACAGATATTTTCCCTTGGATCCCAAAACTGGGACTACCAGATTGACTTTTCATTATATTCCTTTCAATGTTACAATGCATATATATACATGTCGAAGCATTCATAAACCCCAATCCATTAACCCTGGATTAGAACATAACCGTAGTTCCCTTGACCGGATCAACAAAATAACATGGACATAAAACCATCATGCCGAAAACCATGTGCAAAACCTATGCACAAAACCATAGGTAGGTCCCCCCAATAGTCTATGATTTACCAAAGTTCCTTGATGTGATCCAAGCATGGCATTTGCTACCATGAGTCCTCCCAAAATCTGACAGTTTTTCCATTTAAAATCTCCCAAAATATGTGATTGTGAATTACATGTTTATTTTCCTTGGCCAAGTTCCAAATAGGTGATCCTAATGGGTACATGTATGTCCTAAATTTCTCCTCCTAAGAGCAGCTATGACTATATTTCATATCCCATATTATTTTCCACACCTCAGATCCTCCATGTAGTCGACGCCACCAAAGTTTCACGCCCATCACTTTATTGAGCATCTATGGATCCCTTAGGCCTATTCCACCTCCCATTAGAGAAATTTTGAGGTCTAAAATCGGCCTCCTACATAATATTATAAAATAATTGCGGAAATAATAAAATAAAATTACATTACCTCATCAAGTTTTGGAGGGAACAAAATTAAAAACTACCTTTTCAACACGTATTTTCAACTTATCTCCCTACGATTTTACTCAAATTTCGAGTGGGAGCACTCGTTATCACGTTTTTTAATGTATCTCACATTTTTCATGCAGTAGGGTCCATCAAAATTTGAGTAAAATCATATGGAGATATGTTGAAAATACAAGTTGAAAAAGTAGTTTTTTTTTTTTTTTTTTTTACACTCCAAAAATAGTGAATCATACCCCATGGTTGACATAATCATAATGAATCATGTTGGTTCTTATAAAGTTGATTTTTGTTGTACATTTTTGTTTTGAAGCCCATTTTTTATCTCAAAATTTCTTTAATGCATTTTGAAAGGCCGACCTTCTTCCAAGACATCAATGCCCATTTACTAATTTTTCGTGACCCTTTCTAAAGGAATTTACAGAATTTGGAGAAAAATTATTTGTACACCACATTTGGAGTTGGTAGCACAAACAATTGATAAACTAGAATAGCTTGTAGGATTGCTTTCAATAGAGTAGCTTGACCAGTGATATTTAGTGAGTGAAAATCCCAATTCTCTAGATGTTTGGAAATTTCTCTTATAATATCCTACCAACAATTCATTCGCAGAGGATTTGTCACCAATGGAACTCTTAGATACTTGGTCGGCAGAGCTCCCAACTGAAATCCAAGTGTTTTGGCTAGGTTTCTTTGGATCTGTTCGCCAATATTAAAGGAGTATATCTTAGATTTGTCTCCATTAATCAGAGTCCCTAATTCATCCTGGAAATCCGACAAGATAGTATCCAAGGCTCTCATCTCTTATAGAGATGGATCCCCAAATAGCATAATATCATTCAAAAATTGTTGATGGGTAATGGGAAAATCCTGCCCCAAAAGTTGGACCCAATTTAGATGCCCCATATGTATTGTTGCCTTAATATACCTTACTAATCCTTTAGTTGCAATGATGAATAGAAAGGGAGAAAGAGGGTCTCCCTGTCTAAGGCCTTGAGATGACCGGAAGGTGTACGTAGGAGATCCATTTAGCAAAATAGAGAATAAGGATGTGAGGATTGATGACCTTATCCATATGATCCATGGAGCAAAGAAACAAAAAGCCTTTAGATTTCTCAATAGATAACTCCAATTCAATCTATCATGTGCCTTGGATAGATCAAGTTTGGCCATGGTCCCAAGCTTCCTACTCTAATTTAGCAAGTGGATTATCTCATGGGTGGTCATGATACCATTTAGGATATGTTTGCCTTCCATGAACCTCGTTTTCTCTAGGCTTATTATATGTTTCAATAGAGGTTTCAATCTTCTCACTATAATCGACGAAATTACTTTATACACCACATTACACAGAGAAATGGGCTTTTGGCCACTTAGATCACTTGAGTTATTTGCTTTCGAAATCAAAGTAAGAAAAGTAGCAATTGATTCGGACCATGCTTGTTATGATCTCCTGGATTCCTCAACAAGGGTGTGGATTTCTCTTCCAATGAGATGCTAGCAAGATTTGAAAAAGTATATGGTGAAACCATTTGGATCGGGGGCTTTGCTTCTAGGCATCGCCTTCACCACTTCCTCCACTTCATCAAACAAAATTTCCCTTGTAAGAGCAACATATATATATATATATTTTTAATCTCTGGAGTGATCAAATGGGGTATATGGTGTGTCGCCCTATTAATGGCTTCAAACCTATTTCGTTCGCCTTCAAACAAAAAATCTCGGTAAAAGGAAACCAACTCAGCCTCCATATCTTCGTGTTTGACTAATTGGTTGCCTTCCCTAGAGGTTAGAGAGAATATATGATTATTATGTTGATGTTTAATCATGGTTCTATTAAAAACTTGGTATTACACTCACCCCCTCTTAACCATCAAATATAGTACTTTTTCTTCCATAGTGTTTCCTCTTGTTTTCGGCACACCTCCAAATCACAGATAAGCCGCCCTTCCTCCTCATCCAGGGTCTTTGATCTCCCTTCTACTATGATTCTATTGTGTATTTCCTCCATGTGTGCTTCCAAATTCCTTTTTTCTACACGTATATTCCCAAACTCACTCTTATTCCAAGGTATTATTTTTTGTTTAAGCTCCTTCATCTTACGTTAGAACACTTGCATCAAACTACCCCTGAGAACCAAAGTTTCCTGCCACCACTTCTCGGGATTGGGCAAAAAGTCATGTTTTTGGAGCCAAAATCTCTCAAAGCATAATGGCTTGTTCTTGGATGACATTTTCAGATCAATCTCGAGTCATATTGGCTTGTGATCAGAGCCCATACTTAGGAGGATTGTTGTTTCAGTGAACATGTCTCTAACTAGGGTTTGTTCTGATAAAAATAAATGATTCAGATGACAAGCCACCTAGCGTCGACCTCCAAGATGGTTATTCCAAGTATGTATACCATTTATTGTCTCCACTTCCACAAGCTTGAGATATTGGATAATTTCTTGGAAGAGTTCCAGCACTGGTTCTAGCCTCTTAATGCTACCTCTTTTTTCTTCCAGTCTCTAGATCAGGTTAAAGCATCCACCGATTATCCAACACTCATCCTCATGTATCTTCCTTAACTTCTGCAAATCCTTCAAGAAGCATTATTTTTTGTCGAGAACCGGGGGACCATTTATCCCAGTTAAGCTCACAATCTCTTCGACCTTAGAACAACGAAACCGACCCAAAATAATATTAGGGCTCAATGCCTAGTCCTAAAGTAACACCACCCAGGGAACCTAAGCCAAAATTGGACCTCTTGAACTACCTCTCGCATCTAGTGCCATCAGCTAATTGCCTCTCCAGCGTTTACCCATAATCTCTGTTAACTTCTCACAAGAGACCTTAGTCTCCGATAATATCATTATCTCTGGTTTTTCCTGCACTATCTTAGACTTCAAATATCACTGCCTACCTTTATTATTTAACCCTCGAATGTTCCAGGAGACCAATTTCATTGCAGAACCAAGAAATGAAAAAACATATTTCGTAATCTGATTCATTTGTCCAGAGTTCAACAAGAACTCACTTGCTTCTGTAAGGGCTTCCCTGGTGGATTTCCTCCCTTTTTGGCTCCTTTCGATTACAAGGGGTTCATTCAGGTGGATTCCTTGATATTCCTTTTTCTTTTCCATGTTTGATTGTCGTGGGTCACCCTCAGAAGTCATGATGATTTGTTACCATTGACCATACAAGTGAAAGAAATGTTAGGGTTGTTCCAGTGGGATCTCCTAAGCGTATGTCCTAGCCCAGGTGCGAAGAAACTCCAACATGGTCCTTTCCTTTGCACCCAAATTTTCTTGTTTATCCTCCACTTCCAAAACCTTGCTAACTTGACCCAAGAATTCTTTAAGCTCCATATCAACCTTAGAATCCTCTTGGGTTTTTCGCTTGGGGTTTACTCTCTCCGTCGAGTTACTGTTTGTTGCCTCGATCTCCAATGGTTGAGCCACCAGATTTCCTTGCAATGTCTTTGTTTCCTCTAGATTTTCCAACTGCTCCAAGGTGGTATATTGATTGTCCCCTAGCTTGGACAGCTTATTTTCTTGTGGTTTCTCTTGCACAACTTGTGCAGTTTGATTACAAACAAGTTTATTCTTCTTTGAAGCCACTGATTGGAATCCATCTCCTTCACCCATATCCTTATTTCGTCATGCTTCTGCTAGGGTTAACGGGTAATATCTTGTGAGATGAGTGTACTCATGGCATCACCTACATTTGAACAACACATGCTTGTAATCAAGCAGTTATGTCCATACTAAATCATGGTATTCAAGATCGATTGATTCAAGGGGTTTTTATATGTTCATATATATGCAGATTCTATTGTATGATGCATGCCTTCTCCTTTTGGTAATATTTGATATCTTAACAAAATCCCCAATAGCATTGCCTATGCCGACCAGAATATTTGGTTCCTGGAAATCCTTCGGTAGAGAGAAAAACCTCACCCAAACCAAAGCTGCCAAAATTTTTTCTTTTTCTGGGTTGTAAAACACCTCCCAAAATCTCATGAAAAGTATGGCATTATTCATAAAATACAGGTCATTTTCAAAAGCCCTCTTTCGATCATTCAAATCTAAAAAGATAACTATGAAAAAACCCTTGACTCTTAGTCTTAATTCCATCGATCCTTTTGGACGCCATTTTAGCTTAATCCACTTAACAATATCTTGTTCCCGTGGAAAAATGCCCATAAATTTACAGATCAAAGTATGATCTTTCGTAAATTCTCGTGATTTCTCTAGCCTGTTGTTGGGGTTACAAACCACAGATTTGTTGTGACCTTTGGGAGTCATCTCCCTTTCATTCTCACTTGCCATTGAGCCCCCAATGTTGGGGTTTCCTCTGAATCTTTACTACCTGAAGAAGATCCAAGGAATCCTTCCATCGACTTTTGAGCACCAGTAAAAATGTTGCGGTAGGAGGGGGTTTCACCCCTTTGTGAGGTGCTACTCAATGGGCCAATCAGGATTGATTAGCTAGAAGGAACCTCCAACACAACGTTGAAGACGTTTGTGTCAACTTCCACCCACTCCTTTCAGAAAAAATGCAGAACCCTAACCAAACCCTAGCAGAGCTCTCTTTGATGTTTCTAAAATGTATTTATCTTTATTTAAACAGGTTATGTTAGATAAAATATTTAACCATAACTTTAAATTATATAAAAATACATTAAATTAATGAAACAATAATTTTAGGAAGTATATTAAATTTCAATTTAAACAATGAGTAATGAATGTTGTATTTAAACAATTATGCCTACAAATTTGTTATTAATTTAATTAATAATAAGATTTAAGTGGAAAAGGGCGAGCGGGGTTGGAGGGGTCATTTATGGTTCTTGAGAAAAAAATTTATTTTTATTTTTATTTTTATTTTTATTTTTCTAAATATTCTTGGTGTTTGGGGAAGATGACAAATAATGAGATAGAAGCCTATGGTTTACTCTTAGATATTTTTCTCTTCAAAAAATTTCATATCTTTTCTCTCATGGTTTTGTGTGAGTGTAGATTTAATAATTATTTGGTCAAAAGATTTTCTCCTCATGTAAAAAAATAAAAGTATAGGGTACTTGTCCTTCCTTGATGTAAACCTAATTGTGTACCGTAATTAAAAACGTACGTACTGTGACTTCAAGTAGCTACTTTCAGCTTTATGCAAATTGTCCTCTCTCAATGTAACACGTGTTAAATTATTTACTTGAACGGTGGACCACATCGGGTTCTGTGACAATCTAGATTATATATTCGATTAAGGCATGAGGTACAAAAAGTGCGATACTGAATATAGGGCAATTTTCTGAACCATGTAATCTAACCATTATCCATGCTCAATTATTTAATAAATTTGAATTATTGGAGGATGGATAATGTTGAATTTGTGAGGAGCGTTATCTTCTATTTAATAAATTTGAATTATTGGAGGATGGATGATGTTGAATTTTGTGAGGATCTTTATCATTAATTTAATTAGATAGTGGAATTTAATTAAATTAGATAGTGTTGAATTTTGTGAGGATCTTTATTTTTAATTTGATTAATTTAATTAGATAGTGGAATTTAATTAAATTAGATGATGTTAATTTTGAGGATCTTTATCTTTAATTTAATTAATTTAATTAGATAGTGGAATGCATGCCAATTTCAAAGTCACTTTCACTTAGAATCAAACGTACGTGGTTTAACAACAACGGAACTGTATATATATATATATTAATGGAAGTCGAAAATTAGTCGTTGGTGTATTCAATGATTTACTTTATTGTTTTTAGGTGATTATGGTTTGGGGTGTAATTTGATAGGTAAATGGTTCGTTACGGGATGATTTGTTCATCAAACATAAGTAAAAAAAAGTTGGGTCATTAACATCTTTTTCTTTTTAATGATCAAAATAGGTATTAAGATGGTAGAAATGGTTGAATTTGATGAGTGTTTTAGATTTGAAATTCCTACCTTGATTATAGTTATGAAAGAAATTTATACTCTCTGAATATTTAGGGTATTACTTTATTATTCTTAAGTATACAATGGGAAACATTGCTTCATCTTTTTAGGCGGTTTGGTTTGGCCTCGTGTTTGGTGGCAAATGGAAATAAATCTATCCTCCAATATGTCGCCGATATCACTGACGACATTTGTTGGATTACTGAATTATTTGATGTTGGTCTACACCCCCTTAGTGATGGGATCACATATTTGGGCTTCCATCTCCGCCTTACTAAATATCAATTTGCGTACTGGGAATGGATTATCATGAAATTCCATAGAAAATTATCAAACTGGTCACATTGATATTTGTCCCTGGGGGGTCATCTCGTCCTGGTGAAGTTGGTACTACAACATATCACCACATGTTGGTTACATATTTTTTCTTTTCCTGTGCGAATCCGTCACACTCTACAGGTGATTATGGCTCGATTTTTATGGTCAGGTTCAGGTGGGGTAAGTAAATACCATTTGGTCCGTTTGGCGAATTTGTCTAGACCCTATGATTTAAATGGTTGGGGGGTTATTGATCTAAACTCCTTTGGCAAGTTCCTTATTATCAAATATATGTGGAGATACCTATTAAATATCTCAAAGATAGGATGCTCATACACTGCTTTCGGATGCGGCAACTGGGAACTGTGGGAGGTTCCATTATTTGGCGCAGTTTCTTAAAAGTTCAGGAAATATTTTTCTTCAAAATTAGATGGTGTTTTGGTGTTGGTGACATGATTATCATTAGCAGGGATGCGATATTGGGGGTGGCTCGGGATGCTCTGCAGGATAATGCACTGGTGGATGCTCTACATCAAAGAGGGATCTTTTTCCTCGCACAATTGATTCAGGGTTGGCAGGGTGGTGCCCCTATCTAGAAAAATGTCGATGAAAATGGATTACTGACCCATTTGGCCACAAAGTGGCAAAATTATTCACAATAGCTGCGGGTTGCGGGCTTAAGTCATAGCAGTGCTGGGGACACACTATCCTGGGGTGGTCATCTTAATCACAATTCGGTGCTAGTATATGAAAATTATCATTTCGTTTCACAACTGGACATGGGATATTATGCCACTCCTTGGTTCTTGCACATATGGAAGTCACAGGTGCCTATAAAGATTATAATATTTACATGGATGACGTGGAAGAATAGACTACTCACTTGCGATAATTTGTGTAGGAGGGGAATGATTGGTCTAATTCAATGTTCTTTGTCTTTCTGCACAGGAATCAGTATCTCACCTAATATTACATTGCAGTGTCTCTTTATCTATCTAGTCTCGTAAACTAACTTTTTGCAGGATACCAAATATCACCTTCCTATCACTAGAACACTGCCTCCATTGGGGAATCTCCCAGGGGTGAAAAACTATGCTTTTTCCATTCTATACTATATGGAAGATCTGGAAGGCTCAGAACCACCTCATTTTTAATGGTACTCCTTTGTGTTGATTTCTATTGTCACGAAGGCGATGTCTTGGTTGGAGAACTATACTCCTAGAAGCACGACTACTACTGAATTATCGTGCCGAATTAGTCCTCCTCAAATCAGCCTACCTACAGGTTTTTTCGATGGGGAATCTCAAATGGGTTTATGTATATGTGGAGCATGGCCTTGGATTGATGAGAAGACAATACATAAGCTACATTGGCATGGCGGTAAGGGCACCAATTCTTGTGCAGAATTGATCGCCATGTGGGGACTACTTTGGTATGTTGTTTCATTGCAGATCAACACACTTCACATACATGGGAATTCTAAAAGTATTGTGGAAGGCATCAGGGATGACACTTATTTTGATCCTCCTGACCTCTATGGCTGGTGTATGCGCACCAGGAACTTACTAAAGAAATTCCACAACTACTCTGTCCACCATATTTACCAAGAGTCCAATCGGCATCAACGACCCATCTGGATACATATTCATCACTGTTATAAAGGATGGTGTTCAAATGGCTATGGAAAGACTGGATTAACCATAAGTTTTTACTGGTTATTAGTATATGATACGGTAACTGTGCTAGATACTATTTTGAAAATACTATTTAAAATGAATATATATATATATATATATAGTAGTATCTTTGTAAAACTTTTTGGTATTTTTCGGATGGTGAAAGTATTTTGTTGCTTTTCTCCTCTTATTGACTACCTTGGACATCTTCTATTTGCCTTGGGTATGAAGTTAATACTGCATTATTAACACTTGAATGATGTAACTGGTTTTTCATATAATAAAAAATACCAGTTGTTTTTTTCTTCTGAAGTATATATATATATATATATATTCTAAATTTTTAGGGTTTTATTTTTTTAATTTATTAAATAAATTTAAAATTAGGGAAGAATAATGTGTCCATGAAAGGGTAGAATTTGGTTGAAAATAGATTTGAAAAACTGAGTTCTTTTGGGTTTTCTTCAACCTTTTAATTTTTATGGTGAAAGCTTATGTATAATATGATTTTTTTTGTTTCATTTCTAATTTTGATGAAATAAAGTTTATTTTTATTTTTTAATTATTTAAGGATTTCGGTCATTTTAAAATGGGTCAAAATTTTAGAGCAATTAACCTAGTATGGTAAAGATGTTTCAATGTAATGTAATGTCCAGGAAACATTTTGACAAGCTTAAAATAAAATAATTAATAATTATAATTATCAATAAAAAAATTCTACTAGGTCAAATCACATAAAATATAAATAAAATATAAATTTAATAATTACATTTATAATTATAATTATAATTAATAATCAAACCAATAGAGATCCATCTTAACTTCAGATCTACCAAACGCCAAGAGGGATCAATTTCCTTTTCACTTTAAAAGAGGTGTGTATCTTAAGAGATTTGAATCCTTTCGATGCTTGGTAGCTTCGAAGTTAAGATGGATCTAGGTTGGTGATCAATGACAAACCTTTTAATAAATAACGAGAATGTTATCACTTGCCCTTATCCCTTACCATGATAAATTCATTTTTATAAAAAGTCGTCAAAGACAATAAATTCATCATAGTTGTTAAGTTGAGACTAGGCCGAAATTCAATCTCATTAGATGCTATAAACTCTATATTTTAAGATGACCTATTCACAAGGTGGTCATCCAATCATAATAACAACTTTATCAATTGATGGGTTTCTTATCCCAAAAACTATACAAAGAATTAATATATAAATCAAGGACTACATAAATTAAAACAATACAAAATTTTAAAACTATCATAAAAGTAATATATATATATATATATATATATATATATATATATACACACACACACACACACACACACACAAAATTCAAAAAATATATTAATAATTGTTAGTTAGTTGGGTGTAACAAATCTGGTCTAACGAAAATATTATGAATTAAAGTCCTACCAGAACCATACATTTGCGGACAACCGATTTTTCATAGAATCAGGGCAACTTAAATTCAGAAATCGGTACTTACTGATGTTTGGTGTTTTAGCGGGATTGGAAATGGATTCGGCTTTAAAATCCCCTTAGGGCACTCCAAAATAGCCGAGTTTAACAAGCTTGTAAAACATGATTACGATGAAATCTTTGCCGGATTTTTAAAATCTTCAGATCGGGCCTAACGTTACTTTGGAAACGACACGCCTTTATCCCAAAAACTATACAAAGAATTAATATATAAATCAAGGACTACATAAATTAAAACAATACAAAATTTTAAAACTATCATAAAAGTAATATATATATATATATAGACACACACACAAAATTCCAAAAAATATATTAATAAACATAGTTAGCTGGGTGTAGCTCAATTCATTAAGATGATATTTATTATCCCCCCTATCCAAGTTCAAATCCCACCTTCTGACATGCTTGCTCTCTTCATGAGCCAATTGTTGACTATTAACCTAGGCTTGAGTCATAAATAATTTAGGATTCCTTGGGTATCATTCTCAAAATGAGAAGTAGTCAATGAGTTTCCTTACAAAATGTTGTCACATATCCAACCTGCTAAAACTTATTAGAAAGGTGGTGTAATTAAACTTTCCTTTTAATTGTCTTTCTTAGCATGATTCTAAAGTCAATTCTAAGATCATTCATTTATTCTACTCATCAAGAGCTTTCCAATGAATGCATTCTTCCTTAATTATGAGCTTCAAGCAAGGAGTTAGACCTTTTAAAGTTCCTTAGGCATTTTTTGCTTTAATTGATGATGTCATCATGCCTACGTGGCACGTGCTCCCATGTAGCATTATATGTTGACACATCAATCAGTGTATGAATTCTTTCCCACTTTCACACTTTTTAAGGCAATTATAGAAATGTTAACCCATGTGGCATATTGCATCCTCAAAATTTATCTCATTGTGCCAAAAAAATTTGCATTTTGAGATACATCACATCCCAAATTTTTTCTACTTTGTATACTGTCACATAGTAAATTTTTAAGGTGTGATGCATTGCACCTAATAAATTTTTCCTCCATGCAAGACGGAATCCTATATCCCTTTATGATGTCACTAAAAACTTTCTTTTCCTACGAAAAAGTGGATCATTGTCTTTACCACAACACATTAAAGTTTCCTTTCTTGCGGTATATTACACCATAATTTTAGTAGTGTGATACAACACATTACACCAAATTTATTTTATTGCAATGCTCAACTTTCTTCCTCCTTCTACTTCTTCTTCTTTTTCTTCCTTCTTCCTTCTTTTTTTTTTGTTCCTTCTCCTCAATCGTCATTGTCACACCTACAAATTTTTAGGTGTAGTGTATTGCACCAAAATTACTTTGGTGCAATACGACGCACCTCATCTAATTTTTCTCTCAACTCAAAAATAAAAGACCATCTTAGTACTTCCTTTAGCTTTTCTTTATGCCTTCACTATTTTCACTTCTTAATATTATATTTTGTGATAAAATTTATGACACGATATGTTGCAACATTTAAATCTTAAAGGTGCGGTGTATCGAACCACAAACATTTGTGGTGCAATATATTATTTCTTTCTGATAGAACTTCTTGGTACAATTATTCCGTGGACATAGCAATTACCAATCTCTAAGGACCATAAACCACATGGAAAAAAATAAAAGAAAAAACTAAAAAACCAAACAAACAACTATGGCAATTTTAAAACTATCACTTGAATATTTAAAAATAAAATAAATAAAAATACCATAATTATTAAATCTATTAATATAATTGAATTATATAGCTAAATAAAATGTTACCATATTATTAAGGATGTGATAAGTTAAAAAAATAGTTATCATTTCCAATCTCCTTTGTATTAAAATTTTTAAGGATTTTATTATTTTAAAGTGTTGTAAGATTCCTTAAAGTACATTTTTTATTTTTTTATTTTGAACGAAACAGATAGAGATTTGTATTAAAAAAACTTGGATTGCAAGGCCAGAACCTTTACATATTCCAACCTTCTTTAAGGGTTTTAGATTGAGCACAAAGGCTCAGTCTAAACCCTCAAACGAATTCCCTATGACACAAATGCTCCAACTAAATATTTTCCAATAAAACCCCAAAATACAAACACAATTACATTCCATTTTTAATTTGATCTAGTTTGACTTCTTGTTTTTCTTGTACAAAAACTTTTTCCTCGATAAAAACCTTTTCCTTTCTTCCCAACTTGAATTCAACCCACATTTTCTGCAAATTTTGGCAGATCGTTCTTTAGAAACTGCATGATATTTTCCTTGAAATCTTCCTCGTCTGCCTAATATGCCCAAGAAATTTCCTTTTCAATGAGATTCCTTGTGATTTCCATAGATAATTCGTTTTCCACGAGGTTTTGTCTTTTTTCTGCTAACACTACATTCAAGGGATCTTTATTGATAATTGGAGGATCCACATTGGCAAGAGAATTTTCGTGCTTATTTGTTTTTGTCGTAGTTGTGGTTTCTTTAACTCAATCTACTTCCTTCTTGTCTTTTCATTCTTTCTTTCCCTAAATCTCTTCTTCTTTGAATATCATATAATGGTCACCTTGTGCACCTTCCCACCATTTGGGCCTTCTAGGTTTTTTCCGATATTTTCTATTCTGAGGACACTTGCAGCAATTTTTAATTACATTCCCTATTTCATAGCATGCTCTACAACGAAATGAGATATTATCATAGTCAAGCTTTTGTACCCAAAAATATTTGGAGCCATCAAATTAATCTCCATGGGAAAACCCTTGCTGAATTCCATCTCCACACAAATCTAAGCATAAGTAGTCTTGAAATAATTTTCTATTTCAGAGCAACTTCGATAGAATTTTTCCAACACATTCCCAATGGAGGAAAGAGATCTTTGATTCCAAAAATACAAGGGAAGATGCGGAAATCTTACCCAAACTAGGGCTGAATAAATTGATGTCGTTACTAGATCAAAAATGGAAGACCAACGCTGCATGCAGAGGTCAGCGCTCCCCCAAAACCACGACCCAACTTCACAGATAGCCTCTTGTCTTCAACTTTTCAAAAACAACAGTGAAGAAACCCCATGGCATAGGGTAAATATTTAGCTTGTCTATATTAGGAATTTAGCTTCTGTGATCCAAACCCCATGGTTATAGCATGAGTCATTGTCTCAAAGCTTTTCAAAAAGCTGAAAAGGGTCCTAGAGGTAAGAAAGATCCTTGCAATCGGTTATGTGGAGTTCACCTTCTGTTTATCCAAGGTACTACGGATAAAATCGCCAGGATCCTAAATAAACATAATGTTTCCTCAACGTTCAAACCCTCCTGCACCATTTGGAGTTCGCTTAGATCAGTTAAGGACCTGATTTTCCCTAAGGATGGTAAGGGTGTTTACTTGATTCTGTGCTCGTGTGGGACCACTTACATTGGTGAAACGGGTCGATCAATTAATCAAAGAATTCATGAACATGTCGTTGACCTTAAGCATAATAAATCACGCTCCTCGGACCTAGCAGAGCATGCTGAGAAGACAAATCATTACATTTGCATTGAAGATACAAAGGTTATTGCGAGGATTGACCATTTCCACCACCGCAAGTTGAGAGAAGCCCTGGAAATCGAAAAGAGGTCGGTTAACCTCAACAGGGACGATGGGTGGATTGTTAGCAGATGCTGGATTCCTGCTCTTCATTCGTAGTGTTTTTTTTTTGAATTACATAACATATAATTATTAATATATAACATATTATTAAAAATAAAATAAATTTATAAAATTCAAACTATAATATTTATTTATTTATTTATTTTATTTAATATTTTAACTTTTAATCTATTCTTAAAATAAATAGTATTAAAATAAATAGTAATAAAAATGAACAAAATAAAATATATTAATTATTATTCTAAAAATAAAAATAAAAATATATATAATAGTACACATTTATTTATTCTTCAAGAATATATTAAATAATTCTTATTTTTATTTAAAATAAAAATAAATAAAATTCAAATTATAAATATTAATAATTTAAAAAAAAATAAAAAATAAAAAAATAAATGAATTATTATTATTTTTTTATTTTATTTCCTAAGTTTAGTCAAACTTGTCGTTATTTTACAAACGGCTAGTTGGAGCTTTTATTATCTATTTAAATGGGTTACCTGATCAGATTTTTCATCTTGTCCTGGTGATGAGCCACCCTGGTTGGTTCGAAACAAGTAGACCAAATTTACTTTGATGTGATTTTTACCAAAAGATTTTACTCACAATTTAGCTTGTTTATTAAAAGGGGTTACCATGTCTCAGAGATCCATTTATGCAGATTAGTCAGCCGCAACCAAAACCCATTAAATCTACAAAACAAACCATTCTTTGAAGAAAAAAAATCAACAGTCCAAAGTTCCTCATCCACGGGAACATTAAGGGAAGAAATTTCTTGCAACACTAAAAGGCCATATCCAAACTTCAACATATAATTTTACGAAACCAAAGAAGAGCTAGATTGACTAACATCCATACCTGCAAAGGAAAAATATATTTTTTCCATATCACATGAATTCACCAATCAACTATTTGTAGTAGAGATCTGCAGAACATCCATGCAAATAGAGTGAAGATTGAGTGGCTAGGGTTTCACCCTAGTCATCGCAAGGGTTTCTAAAGCTCCTTCCATCACTTGAGTTTAGCTCTCTACCATATTACGGAAAAGAAGGTTTCAAGTACGTTTTTTATAATCATAGTCACGAGTTTGGATTTTAATTTCAGGGATTTTCATATAATTTTTTCAATTTGAAAGTTTTAAGAAAATAGATTAATTTATTTGAAAAAATATTTTTACAAAATTATAATATTTTAAAATATTTTATTTAGTTTTTTTATTTTAGATTTGATAAAAAATCAATTTTATTACTATTAATTTATTACTTTTCTTTTATGTTTTAATGGTTAAACCAATAATTTATTATTATTTATTGATTACTTGTATTTTTGTGTTTTAATGGTTAAAACAAGTTTTAGAATTGCTCTTCTAATTTATAAATGGATTTTTTTCGTATCCCAAAGGAATCAAGTAGTCTGTCTAACACGTAACTACTAGTAAACTTATGGGGGTCTACAATATTTCCTCCTCTTCATAAACAGGATCACAATCGAGGGATTTGAACCTTAGATCTCTCAATTTTCACAGATTTCACATTACTTTCATCACTAATTGAGCTGCCCCTTGGGACAATTTATAAATGGACTATTACTTATAATATAAACAAAATTTATTTTATCTTTATTTAAACAAGTTATGTTAAAGAAAATATCAAATCATAATTTTAAATGGCATATTCTAACTAATAGGCGAAATGGATTTTTGGTTGAAATCCAACTATACAATTTCTAGCAAGATTGTGATTTCTTGTTGTTTAAAATGCACTTTTGAAAGCATAAATAGGTTTAACGCCCTGAAAAATCCTTGAGGCACTCAATCCTTGCAAATTAAAGAACTTAAATTATGATTTTTAATAATTAGTACTGAATTCTGAACAAAATTGACGAGAAAAATGCTCCAAAAAAGGTAATTTCATCTATTAGTTAGACTACACAATTTTAAATTTTATATAAATACATTAAATTAATGAAGCAAAAAATATTATAGAAGCAAAGAGGTTCCCCAAAAATTGCTTCTAACTATAGCTAGAACCTCCATCTCTGGCTCAAGCAAGGCTGGCATAAGGATGCCCAGTCTTGGCTCGACCATTGGGGATAAAGGAGGAGATCATCTTATAGAATAAGAATAATATTAAAAATATTATTACTTCCAAATTTAAGGATAAGTTGTGGGATGATAAGGAGTTAGAGGGGGAAAGAAGGTAAGGTATTATAAGGACGTGATCAACCCCAATCTTGGTAACCAAAACTATCTTTTTGTCTTTCCCAATGCTATGAAGAAAATGAACATTGCGAAGATAACAACTAATCTTCATGAGTTTCGAAGTGAAACCAGGCATTGGTCAAATCTCAAAACACTTTGGGACGACATAGTATGTCACCTTTGCAACACTAAGAGGGTTGAAGTTGAAAAACTTTTTCTCTTGGATTGCCTAGCTCTTACTCACATTCATTCTCATTTCCAATACCTTTGCCACACTTCTAACCTCTTGACTTGTTAAGTTAGTGGAACTATAGAGATCTAGGAACATTTATCTTCCTTCTTTTTTATCATAGAAATAAAATTTTAAAGAGTCTCAATTAATCTCTTACATTCTTAAGGTCTCATAGACCATATTGGTCTAAATGGATGTTAATTATCATCATCATCATCATCATCAAATTTCAATTTAAACAATGAGTAATGAATGGTGCATTTAATTTTAAACAATAAAATAAAAATAAAAAAATTATGCACACATTTACATATATTAATATAGATGACTTTAAATTTGTTATTAATTTGTTTAATGATAAGAGTTAAGTGGACAAGGGGTGGAAAGAGGGGGAGATATCCTTTATGGCCCTAGAGAAATCAAAGTTTTAGATTATTCATGGGGCTTGAGGAAGATGGGAAATAATGATGCATAAGCCTATGGTTTACTCCAAGGAATTCTTCTTGCCAAAGAATTTAAGGTCTCTTCTCTCATTATGGTGGGTGACCCCCTTTAATAATTCAGTATTTGGTCAAAGAATATTCCCCTAGAGACAAAGTTTTGGATAATATCCTATTCTGATTAAGACAATATCAAAATATATCTCAAAGGATAAAGGATAATAATCAAGAAGCAAATCAATGTGCCAACCAAGGTTGAAATTTGAAGTTTGGAGAGTTAACAATTAATTGTAAATTAAGATCATCCTCCATCCCTAAGTGTATTAAGCATGAATCCCATGTTCAAATATCAAAATTTTTGGAGACATGCTAACCAGGTAGGTCCCAAGATATTTTAAAATATGTTATATGTAATGTAAATTTTGTTTAATTTTATGTATATGTTCTCATAATATCATATATTTCACGTATATACTCATTGTTGAAGTAACTTGATGGGAAGAGGAAGAATATTGCCATCAATGACAAAGGGGGAGATTGTTGGTCTAAGGTTGTCATTGATGTCAATATGACATTGACTGAGATGTAAATATTCTTGAAATGCCTAGTTCCAGATGATGATGTCATGCCTCTTGGTTAATAAGGATGCCATTAATGATGATGTGCTTACTCTTGATGAAGAAAACTAGATCCATTATGATGTCAAGATGACATGGTTGATGGAGGACCATTTGATGACGTGGACAATGTCTAGGGACATGATACGATGAATCACTTGGTGACACATGATGTGGAGGACTATACTCAATGAAGTCATACACATGATGATGTCATAATCTTGACTTATTGCAGACCTTGGTTGGAATATTGGAAGCTGGCATTGTTTTGCAGACCTTGCTTTGGAAACATCTTTTGAAGTCTTGTGACCAACTCTTGAAGACAACCTTGGAGTGACCTCATTTAAAAGCCTTTTGTATTGATTTAAGGATTTGTGTAGCAGCCTTGGAGTAGTGAAGCTTTTGGACAGTGGAGTATTAGGAGCCTTGGAGCAATAAGGTACTTGGAACTCTTGAAGAGTTCTTGGGGCAACATATCAAAGACACTTTGAAGGCGTCCTTGGAAATCGTGATGCATTGTTGAAAGCCCTCATGATGTAACTTTGGAGATTTTGTTTGGGTACCATGAAGAGCTGTGGTGACACCTTCTGAGAAGGCAAGGTTGTCATTGATGACGTGACGAGAAGACTAAGTGAATCGATAATTCTAGATCGTTGACAAGGCTCATTGAGGAAGACAATGGGAGCCTTGAAGAACCGTTGAATTCATATTGAAGATTTGAAGCAGTGGGTTGTAGCCCTAGATGATTGGTGTCCTCAAGAAACCAGGTTGGAGCCTGAACCAAAGAAGGTTTGGTGCCCTTGGGGTTGGAGCCTCTAAACACAAGGTTGGTGCCTTGGATAGATAGGCTCAAAGCCCTAGAGGTCGGAGCCTCACAAAAGCCCAAGTTGGTGCTTGGAAACAGGTAGGAGCCTATGAGATTGAAGATCGGTATCTTTATCTAGGGTTGGATCCCTACACTTATTGTATCTATTTTATTTTAAAGAAGAATTTAATAAAAGCAATCATTCTTATTGTTCATATTATGTTCTAAATATAAGTGATCTAATTGGTAAAAATAACAATTGGAAAGAAATATTGACTCACCCCCCCCAGTATTTCCAACAATGTTAGGGTCTTATAATATAGTTAATATGTTGTCCAATTATATAGTTTGGTAATCTATTAGTAAATTTTAGCTTATGAATCACTAGGTGTCATAGCCTAAAGGTTTGCTTGTCCAAGGAGCCATTTAGTTCTTGAAGTTTGGTGGCCAAGACAAAGTATGGATGTTTGGGAGTTTTTTTTGCATATAAATTCAGGGTTAGATCATATGGCAGGTGTTTCATGGTAAAGTGCTCAGAAACATCTTTCCAACGGTATATCTGGTGCTTCAAATCGACTTCCAGATTAAGAGATAGAGCAAGTTGAAGTCTACTCCTCAAAACCATGAAACAAAGAGAAATGGCTAAGTGTGAAATAATTTATTTGAATTATTAAAATTATTTCAAAAATAATATATAATTTCAATCTATAAACAATAGGGACCAAATTTATTTATCATATGTCAACCAAAGTCATAAATCCAAAAGTCAAATACTATGGCCCACCGTGCACTTAACTATTAAATTTCCCAAAAGTAAAAATATTGAGATCTGTGAATAAATACATCGAGGATTATTGGTATGTTCCCAAAAAGTTGTTTTCACTCTCACTGAGTTTTACAGGTGCTAAACCACTTACTATCTCCCCACCCCCCGAATTTTTTTTTGCGATGATTTAAATACCATTATATCTGGCGGGAAGGTATTTTGGCATTCCGTGAATTAGATTCCTCTGAAGCTTGGGGAAAAAATTATAAAATGACTTTGCGGATGAATAAGGCTGAGGTAAATGAATTGGATTCCTCTAAAGCTTGGGGAAAATATTATAAAATTACTTTACGGATGAATAAGGTTGAGGCAAATTAGATACAGGTGAAATACATTATCAGTTATAGTGTAAAAAAAGCTACAGGTACATGTAAAATGACTTTATAGCTGAATTCACGGGTGCAAGAAAATGAATTTACAAGAGAAAATAAAAGGATACATTTGCTATTATGTGTTTATGAAACTAATGTACAATGAGAAAAAATAAGAATCATGTAAATGAGTTTTACAGATAGGAGGATAAGTTAAAAACAAGATTTACAGGTGTGAATTAAGATTATAGGTGAAAGTAAATAGAGGAGGAGTAAAAAATGAGTTTTAACAGAGAAGAAAGATATTTTGTGTTTACTATGACATAAAGAGGAGAAATGCATGAGAAATGGAATTTGGATAAATGCTTATCCAAAGTAATTTTACAGGAGTAAAAGGGAAAAATGAAAATATTTTACTAGCCATGGAAAAACAACACATGGGTTTCAAAATCCATGGGAAAGGAAAAAAACACATGGATTTGAAAACAAGATGGTTTATTAAATCATTTAAATGAATATGTTGAAATTATAGTTATGAAATTCATTTAAGAGTTTAATCAAAATGTTATGAAACATTATTTAAAATATATATTTTTCCCCAAATATTTTGTGATAATAATGAAGTATTCAAAATATGATGAAAGGAAAAAAACAACAGAAATAGAACTCAAAGGAGCAACTAGTCAATACAAATAGAGCTATCATATTTAAGAGGGTAGTTAGCAGATTTTGTGGAGACAGTTTCAACCTTTTTCCAGATTTCAAGGGCATGAAAATATCAACATTCAAAGGACACCTAGCACCAAAAGATCAACAGATTAAGGATAATTTTGCATATTTTCAGCAGCCAGTGAACCAATTCCATATTTCAATGCAAGATACTTGTAGGCAGTTCAAATTTTCCAGTGGATAAATTAGAGATATTATTTTATCTTTAGTTTATTATGCATATTTTTTCCAGAAGTAGCAACAGATCACTTTAAAGTCTGAATAGAAGATTATAAATAGTATGTAATTCCTATTAATTATTTATATTTTGGAAATATCTAAATGTTTTTGGTAGATATTATTTGTAATAAATTTTATTTAGATTTTTCTAGAAATTGTTAGAGATTATTTTGTAATCAGTTCTTTGGAATCTAAAGTTAGCTTAGTAAGAAGTCTATAAATATGTTGTAACAAGACGTAGAATGTTGTTGGTACTTGTATGACGAAATAGACTTCTGATGTAAAGTTGTTCACCAATGCAAAGCTGATCATTTTCAGTAAATGCAGAAAGTTGTTCCGGGATTCATGTGTCAGATAAATTAGTGATGTTATTCTTGATGTCAAACTATTTTTTCACTGTTCTTTCATGCGCTTTTCTTATCTGTGTTGTTTACCGAAAATTATGTGTTGAACTTGTTTAATTACACTCAGCTTTGTCTTGTAAACAACATTTATGTTTTAAACTGAAGTTAAATATAGAATTCATGTCAAAATGCTCTATCTTTAATGGAAATCTAAATATTTTCTTCTAATCCACTCCAAAAATACTTTAAAAAGATCCAATTTCCTTCCTACCTTGCCCCATTGCACTTCATCTGTCATTTCTGCAATTGATCTGCTTAAGATTTCGGACTCCATTGCCCAATGGTCTTATATTCCAAGTTTCAACCAAACAATTCAAAAAACCAAACTCTGAACTTAAGAACTAGCCAAAAATCCTAAATCAAACAAAGCTAAATCTAACAGAGATATCCCTCTCTGAGTTTAGAAGGGCTAGCTTCTAAACTTAAAAGTCGTTTTGTGGTTAACTATGGGTTTCTTTCATAGCCTTAAGAAATTACAGAGTGCTAACATTTTGGAAACCATATTGGGGAAACGGTTCATTTTCCCCGGAAAAGGTTATAAAGTTCAGATTTGACTGTTGATGGTGGACAGCAATTAGACACAGAAAAGATAAATCTTTCACCAGGTGACTCCATGTTCAAGAATCCAGAGCTCAAAGCTTTCATGGCGACTTCATTGTCAAAGAATCTAGATTGTAGAACACTCGTGGTGACTCCACTACGCGAAGGTTTGTAATTTCATCAATTATTGTTGATTGTTTTCAAGCTGAGTTCAAGAATAGAATGTGGTTATGCTCCTATGGACAGATCTAGTATCCATGGCTTTCTCCATCTCATGCCTTTCATCGATTGGAAATCATATTTTGTAGAGTTCAAATATGAGAAAGGTAATAATGTTGCTTTACTTCTTATCAAATTCCATATGCATTTACAGAGGCATGAGGTTGAATGGCATGAAGATTGTCTTATGAAGATGTTCATGCTTACTTTGGAAGGAAATTTCAGGTCTTGGTATAAAAATTTGGTAGTTGCTAGTATATGTTCTTTAAAGCATTTTCATACTGTATTTTTTGAGAAATACAAAGAAGATTATCCATATTTGTTGCTGGTTCAAAATTGTTGTGATCATTTTGAAAGTTTTATTCAATACCTCGTAGGTTACTATGAAGATTGTCAATTTATGGATGATGAGATTATAGAGGTTATTCATGAGAGACCTTACAACTGTGAAGAAGTTGAAGAAGCTGGCTGCTATGAAACTCAAGAAAATTTTCAGAAAGTATTTATTTCTCCCATGATTGAAAACAAAGAAAATCTGCATTTCAATGAATTAATTTCACTTGAACTTGTTGATGGCATTTCACAGCCTCTATACATTTCATAAGAATGAGAGAAAAAACAGCGTGGTTGTAATTAAGAAACAAAGCTTACAGATGATATTCTGTAGCAATCTTCTCAAATTTTGAGAAATACAAATTATCATTCTAGTTTCCTTGCATTCCCTTCTTCTCCTAAGTTTTTAATTCAGGAAAAAAATTCTGAAAATCATAATTCTGAGTTTGCTAGCATAGAAACTCAAGAAAACCATGATCCATTCATTATTTTCCGCAATAATATGCAACAAGTTTGTTCCTTTAAACTTAATGTAGAAATTTTTGAAGAGTAGATTGTTTTAGACCCCGTAGGTGTAGACTTCTTTGTTATTCAAGTTGTGTTTCCCTTAATTGAAAATCTACCTCCAGTTGTAGATAATGAAGATTTTACTGAAGAAGAACAGGTTGTCCTAAAACCTATGGATGTTATTATTGTGGATGAATTGGTTGTTTCAAATGAAGATGGTAAGATTGATGAAAATATTACTCCCTTTCCCTTGGAAAGAAGACCTTTTGCAGATCATGAAAATGTAATTTTCCATGTTTTTCAAGATCCTCTGGCCAATCTATTGCGGTCATCAAGGAAAATGGTTGTTCTTATGTTTTTGGATTATGGTCAACATTTTCATTGGAATTTTGGGTTTCCAATATCATATATTTTATGCCTTCTCATGAGAAATATGAGAAGAATTCAATTAAGTATCCATTTGCTTTATTGGTTGCATTGGGAATTTGTTATTACTTGATATTGTAATCATTCTAGCAGATAATTAGATTGAGTAGGTATGATTAATAAGCTCTACGTTCTGAGCATTATTTTCAATTTCAGTTTGCAGCATAGCTTTCATTTTTCAGTATACATTTCAGGTTTCAGTTTAAAGAATGGATTTGATTCAGTTTGAGGATTGGAACATATTATGAATTAGTTTTAAATTGCAGTGGTTTCATGGTAGAGCATGTTGTAGGCTTGGGATCAGCCCAATGGATCGGCTACAAGTGTACGATGTTCTTGGCACCTCACAGGGAGGATTCCATCCCCATTGGAGCCACTGTTAGGGTTCTATAATATAGGTAATATGTTTTTCCAATTATCTATTTTTGGAATCTGTTGGTAAATTTTAGCCTATGAATCACTAGGTGTCAAAGACTAAAGGTTTTCTTGTTCAAGGAGCCATTTAGTTCTTGAAGTGTGGTGGCCAAAACAAAGTATGGATGTTTGGGATATTTTTTGCATATAAATTTTGGGTCAGATCATATGGCAGGTGTTTTCATGTTAAATTTCTCAGAAGAAGCTTTCCAACGATATATATGGTGCTTCAAATCAACTTCCAGAATAAGAGATAGAGAAAGTTGAAATCTGATCCTCAAAACTATGAAACAAAGAGAAATTCCTAAGTGTGAAATTATTTATTTGAATTATTAAAATTAATTTGAAAATAATAAATAATTCCAATCTATAAACTATAGGGACCACATTTATTTATCATACCTCAGCCAAAGTCATAAATCCAAAAGTCAAATCCTATGGAACACCCTGCACTTAACTATTAAATTTCCCAGATTTAAAATCCTTGAGATCTGCGAATAAATACATCGATGGTTATTGGTATGTTTTGGACCCCAGTCCCTCTGACATTTAACCAAAAGAGGGGGGGGGGGTGGTCCGAAAATTTGTTTTCACTCTTACCAAGTTTTACAGGTGTCATGTTCCCCTTCATTATCGACCCCCCAACCCCCCATCCTCCTAAACTACCTCCCCACTCAACCCCTCTGATATTTAACCAAAAGGGGGGGAGGGGGTCTGAAAATTTGTTTTCACTCTTACCAGGTTTTACAGGTGTCATGTTCCCCTTCATTACGGACTCCCCACCCCCCACCCAACCAAAAGGGGGGAAAGGGGGTCCGAAAAGTTGTTTTCACTCTTACCAAGTTTTACAAGTGTCATGTTCCCCTTCATTACGGACCCGCCTCCCCTTCCCACCCTCCTAAACTACCTCCCCACCCCCTCGTAAAATATTTTTTTACGATGATTTAAATATCATTATATCCGGCGAGAAGGTCATTTGGCATTCGATTAATTGGGGGATATATTATAAAATGATTTTACAGATGAATAAGGTTGAGGTAAATCAGATTAAAATTACTTTACAGCTACATGTGAAATGAATTCATGGCTTAAGCAAATGAATTTACAAGAGGAAATAAAATCATTTTATGAAACTAATGTAAATGGATGAGGACTAAAAAATGAGTTTTTACATCATAGAAGATATTTTTGTTTTGACTATGACATAAAGAGGAGAAACGCATGGGAAATGGAATTTGAATAAATACTTATCTAAATTAATTTTACAGGAGTAAAAGGGGAAAATGAAACTACTTTACTAGCCATAGAAAAACAACACATGGGTTTCAAATCCATGGGAATGGAAAACAACACATGGATTTGAAAACAAGATAGTTTATTAAATCATTTAAATGAATATGTTGAAATTGTAATTATGAAATTCATTTAAGGGTTTAATCAAAATATTTGGAAATATTATTTAAAAAATATATTTTTCCCCAAATATTTTGTGACAATAATGAAGTATTCAAAATATGATGAAAGGAAAAAAATGACAGAAATAAAACTCAAAGGAGCAACTAGTCAATACAGATAGCAGAGCAATCAAATTCAAGAGGGAAGTTAACAGATTTTGTAAAGACAATTTCAATCTTTTTCCAGATTTCAAGGGCATGGAAATATCAACATTCAAAGGACACCTAACAGCAAAATATCAACATATTGAGGATCATTTTTCATATTTCCAGCAGTCACTGAACCAATTCCATATTTCAATAGAAGATACTTGCAGGCAATTCAATGTTTCCAGCGGATAAATTAGAGATATTATTTTATATTTAGTTTATTATGCATATTTTTTCCAGAAGTAGCCATAGCCAACAACAGTTCACTTTAAAGTCTGAACAGAAGATCATAATCATTCTGGACTTCCTATTACTTAGTTATATTTTGGAAATATCTACATGTTTTGGTAGATATTATTTGTAATAAATTTTATTTATATTTTTCCAGAAATTGTTAGAGATTATTTTGTAATCAGTTCCTTTGGAATCTGGAGTTAGTTTAACAAGAGGTCTATAAATATGTTGTAATAAGACTTAGAATTTTGTTGGGACTTGTATGAAGAAATAGACTTCTGATGTAAAGTTGTTCGCCAAGCCAAAGGTGATCATTTTTAGCAAATGCATAAATTTGTTTCAGGATTCATGTGTCAGATAAATTGGTGATGTTTTTCTTTCTGTCAAACTATTGTTTCATTGTTATTTCATGTACTTTTCTTATCTGTGTTGTTTAGAGAAAATTATTTGTTGAACTTGTTTAATTACAGTCAGCTCTGGCTTGTTAACAACATTTATGTTTTCAGTTGAAGTTAAATATAGATTTCATGTAAAAATTCTCTATGTGTAATGGAAATCTAAATTTTTTCTTCTAATCCACTCCAAAAATACTTTAAAAAGATCCAATTTTTTACCTACCTTGCTCCTGCACTACATCTGTCATTTCTACAGTTGATATGTGTATGCTTTTGGACTCCATTTCCCAATGGTCTTATATCCCAAGTTTCAACCAAACAATTTGAAAAACCAAACTTTGAACTTAAGAACTAGCCAAAAATCCTAAATAAAACAAGGCTAAATCTAACAGAGAGATCTCTCTTTGATTTTAGAAGGGCTAGCTTCTAAACTTAAAATTGGTTATGTGGTTACCTCTGGGTTTCTTTCACAGCCTTAAGAAATTAAGGAGTGCTAACATAACATGTGATAAATTATTTACAATTTAAATTTATAGATGAATGGACCACATTGGGTTGTGTGACATATTTGATTAAGGCATGAAGTATAAAAGGTGAATTACTGAATATAGGACAAATTTCTAAACCATGTAATCTAACCATTATCCATGCTCAATTACTTAATTTAATTAGATATTCGACAAATTGGAGGATGGATGGTGTTGAATTTTGTGGGAATCTTTATCTTTAATTTAATTAGATAGTGGAATGCATGCAAATTTCAAAGTTCGCTTTCTCTTAAAATCAAACCATCCACAACAAAACATGTGTGGTTTAGTAAAAAAAAACACCTGAAATGTATTCTTTTTAATTTCTTTGGTGAAAAGGAAAATTAATAGTTCCTGCATGCAATTATACTTTATTATCACTAGATAATTATGGTTATGAAAGGAATTTATATTCTGAATTTTTAGGGTTTTGTTTTTTTTAATTAAATAAGGTTAAGATTAGGGAATAATAATTGGTCGGTCAAAAGGAAAAATTTGGTACAATATAGATTGAATATAGATTGGTCAAAGGTTAGAGCATGAGCATGTACCTTCCTTCTCTTCTATGAATTAGTCTGCCTTAACGAAAACCTCCCTCATGTCTGACTTCCCTTTAGGAAGACTCATCTCATATGTCATTAGGTTCCTAGTCAAGGTTTCCTAGTTTTTTGTTTCTTCTAGGGTAGAGACCTTAGGATTAAACCTAGTTGGTAGAGATCTCAATATTTTTTGTACTACAACACTTTCTTTAATTCCTTCTCCTAGGCCTATCATGATATTCACAACTTCTGCAACTCTTAAGAAGAATGCAGCTATATTTTCATCTTCGTTCATTTTTAAGTTTTCAAACTAAGTTATATGTGCTCGTAATTTGGCCATCTTCACCTTTGTATCTCCCTCGCGAATATTTTCTAATGTATCCCATATTTCTTTGGCAGTCTTACTATGCATTACTTTGATAAATTATGACTCACTCGGACTGCTCAAGAGTGCATTCATTGCTTTTGCATTAGCTATGAAATTTTGTTCGGCTTCTTTCTCAGTGTCAGTTTCCTTTGCTGCATATTTTTCTTCCACAACAACCCAAACTTATATTCATAGAGACATTAAGTATGTCCTCATTCTTATTTTCCAGAAAGCATAGTTTGTGGCAGTAAAAAATGGGGCTTTATTTTTTGAGCATCCTTCTAGGCTAGCCATTTTGGGGACCTAGGACCTCCTTCCAGTTGTTAAACTGTTACTAAAGGAACTGGATCTTATACCAATTGATGAACCCTTAGCTAAACTGAAAGGGGGAGGGGGGGGGGGTGAGTCAGTTTAGTACATTCTTGGTCATTAATACTCTTTTCATTCAACTCATTAACTACTTCATTTTATAAGTAGCTTAATACATAATGAATTAGCAAACTGAATGTGTGGACATCAAGTAATTAAGCAGAATAATACATCACATCAACACATAATCATCAAGCACATAGACAACAGATATAATTGGAAACCCATAAGGGAGAAAACCACATCTTATTATTGTTGTGATGCAAAGGCAAGCTCCAAATCCCTCTCACCACTGATTTTTTGTAGGCTCCAATCAACAGGAGGCTACTACCTCAAATTCTGCAAGCTACAACCCATAGGAGGCTCCTACCTCAACCAGCTCCAACTAGACATCTATCAAGCTACAACTTGAAACAGAATCACCAGCTCCCATGTATTTTCTGCAGGCTACAACCCACAGGAGGCTCCTACCTCAACCAGCTCCAACTGGACATCTATCAAGATACAACTTGAAACAGAAGCACCAACTCCCATGTATTTTCTGCAGGCTACAACCCACAAGAGGCTTCTACCTCACCCGGTTCCAATTGTAAATTTATCAAGCTAGAACTTGAAAGGCGACTATAATCCCCTCACTCAACATGAAACTAAAATGTTGATTTACTTGGATATCAGCTCTGTTATACTCCTTCTCCATTGTTGCCTCTTAAGCCTTCATATCTTCTTCATAGCAGTTCCTGATGTGCACAATCATCTCTATCAACTCTCTCTGATTTTTTTACTCTCCATCCTTTTGCAGCTCTCTTACATTCTTCCGCTCTTTTCCATTCTGCAAATTTCTAACAATATTAAGCTCTCTACTATTATGCTTCTCTTTCTCTTACCACATTTATGCACACAGATAATACATGTTTTATATAGATAATTACATGATTGTTTGTATTCTACAGGGAATACGAAGTGAACAAGCCTGACCCTATGCATTCCACCCATTTGATTCCTCATTCTTCAGTTCATGTTATTACATCATGAATAATCATTACAACACTCGTGGAGTTTTTCCTATGCCTATGGAGACTTTCCCTTGCATCACATACAATAAAAATAATAAACACATTTACATTTACAGTTAAAACAAATGTATTTCACTCAACCCTTTCAGCTCTTGGCTCGATGTGCATTTGTCCTTTCTGCTGCTATCACTGTTCTTTTTGTTTATGTTGTTTCATCATAACAATTATGCACAAACGCCTTTTTCCTTACTCGACCTAGCTGGCGCGTTTCCAACAATGCCACCATATCTCCTTTTGCCCGACTCTTCCTCTTCCGCTCATGCCCGAAACATTCAACCTTCACCTTTGTCTCAACACCCGACTCTGCCTGGAGTGTTGTTGAGCCCGACTCGACCCATGGTGTCTATCTCCTCATTACCATGACGTTCAGCTTACTCTTCCCTTTGCTCTGTGTTGTGTCACTTACCCGAGTCTATTGCCCACGTTCATACTTTTCTTTATAAACCGCCGTAAGACCTGGACCTAAAATATATTACCATGGAACTCTGAATAAAATCGCATCCGACATCCTTTATTGCATTTCGACGTTTCGGCTCTCTCTTGTTCTTCATTTATATATTGCTCTTCCATTCTCCGATGTGATTTCTTCACAAAAGGCCTTATTCCGGATTTGAAATCCTTTGCAATTTAACACTGAAGCTACATCGCATCCACCCCTTATCGCATGTCAAGAGATTTAGCTCATAGCAATAACAAGTTTCATATTATTATATGCGATATGTGATCACATCGCATCGCAAACCTCACTTCTTATCGCATCGCAACTTAAAACAATTAACTTGCGATGACTTAACATATAAATATAAGAATTTCCAATAGCTATGTGTGGTATGTGAATGGGTCCCGCGCCGAAATTTAAATCCTCTAGACTTTAGCTTTGAAGCATATCGCATCTAATACTCTTATCGCATTTCGCACTTCGACATTTTAACATGATGCTTGAGCGCTTATCCTCCTGAGCTTGTGATGTGTGATATGCAGGCCATCTCTACGTCATCATGCCATGTAACTACCACATCATTGCCACATCGCTGCCACGTCATTACCACATCACTACCACGTCATCTCCACATCATCTCCACATCACTTCACTTTATCTCCACGTCACTGCCACGTCATCTTGCCATGTCATCTCTCGCACTTCGCATTTCGCAATTTATGTGTCTTATCGCATCGCAACTTAACTTAACATATAAAAAACGCTAATAGCGATATGCGATCGCATCACATCGCAAACTCTACACATTATCGCAACTTCGTAAGTTTACATCTCTGCCATTAACTATTATACCATATCGCATGCACTATGCAATATGCGTAAGGACCTCTACCCGACACATTTCCACTTCGTCATGTTCACAATTTAATCTGCGATGAGATCTTAACCATCCATCTCTAAAATTTTATTTCTGTGATAAGATTCTGACCGTCCATCTCAACGTGCATACTAATATTTATTTGTGATTTGTGGGGTCAGGTATTTTGTTGCGATTGTGATTTGCGATGAAGCCTCTAAACACTGTTCTGCACAGATATTTGAATGAATCGACCCTGACCTATGCATTGTTCTGAACCGACTCTTGAGCTTTTCTGAACTTAAAATAGCGCGAATCGATTCAATACATTCATGACTTGACCCAAGCTTGCTGCCTTTGCTGCCTTTTCTCTTTTGCTGCCTTTGCTCCTTTGTTGCCTTTGCTGTCTTCACTCCTTGATAAAGATTCTAATGTTATTCCTTACCTTTTTACTGCTCCTCTCTACTCCTTTGCCTTAATGATAATTTTGGTGTTGATGCATGCCTCTTTTATGCTCCTCTACCTTGCTCCTCTGCCTCTAATGTTGCTCCTCTTCCTCTCTTTTACTCTTTGCTGCTCCTCTTACTTTCTTTTATGCGTCTCCACTTAACTTTTCCCTTCTTTGCCTTATTGATCATTTATATTCTAGTTGATCCTGATTTGCTCCTTTGTTCTCAATGATGATTATGGTGTTGCTCATTTATGCTCCTTTGCCATCAATGACAATATTTCCAACAGTCTCCCCCTTTGGAATTGGTGGAAAAACTTCCTCCAACACTTCCTCCCCCTTTCATTTTGAGAAGTGACTTTATTCCTCTTATTTCTTTTCAGAAGCACCTTTCTTCTTCTGTTCGCTTTTCCTCCCCCTTTGACATCAATGGAAAAGGATTACACATTTTCCAATGTATTTTCCATCATTGCATTACTTCTCTCTGAGTTGTGTATAAGCATTCTTCATTATGTTTTTTTGATATGAAATGAATATACACACTCCATCTATTCATTACACACTTGATGAATGATTTTGTATTTGAATGAATACACCTAATCCACCATTGTATTACTGCTTTCTGATATTATGCATACACAATGTGTGTTGCTTTATGTTACACATAATAATTGCTTTATGTGCACTTCAACATTACAAGAGTGTAGTAGACCATCGTTGTGACTGCATTGCAGACTTCATAAGATATATGAGCATTGTTGAGGTAACACTTTGAAAATTATAGAGATTACATGAATATGCTGCAAATTGATGTTATACCAAGCTCATGAGAATGTTGGAAGGCATGTCACCATATAATGTTTTGTACTTTTGTCCCTTGCTGCTTGATGATAGTGATATGTGTTAGGCTTCTGATGAAGATGTAATCACTACAAGTCAATAGCCCTTGATGCTGATGTGAACAATGAGTTCAAACAGAGCTTACACTTTATTGTAAGATTAGACAATATCTTTCAATCTAAAAGGCCCAATGAATTTAATAATGAATAGTTACATATTTAAACATAAAACCCTCAAGGCTTGATACATTACATGCATTGGACACTCTCACTATCAACTATACACTTTCATTTATGACACAAGGGGGTATGTAGTTCAATGATCAACTCTCCATCATACTTCAGACATTTCAACCGTTCTATCAACATGATCTTCGAGAAAACATCTTCAATTTGTTTGCTTGAAGTTTCATTAGACATACTTCAACAAGATTATGGATGACTTAAGAAAGAGGCCTTGAAAGTGTATCAATACTGACTTGAAAGGGTGTACATTCATATTCAATACTACGTGATTCTTCATCACTCAATATAACAAATCAACAGACATAAGATAATGATGCTTTGACATTTTATTGACCTTTCCATGCTTTGATAACGTAGCTCAACATTCCCCAGCATTTGCAACTAGAGGATACTTTGCACTAATCAGAGCAACCAGAACTTACTCCACACATATTATAATGTTGATAATGCTGGGACTACTTCCTTGATGTATTTATGCCATACCAACACCATGATGCATACCATAACATTCTGATCCTAAGGACCTGTATCATACCACTGCTCCAATAATAACACTTGGGATAACACTTTTCTTATTCATCCTTCTTAAAATAATTTTGTTTCATTATCAACACTTGCAGTGAGACACACAGTGTAATCATCCTCTTAGTTTCCAAGTTCATGAATGATGTTCCCTTTATCACCATGGCTGCCTATTGCTTTCTCTTCTTTCATCAATTTGTTGGCTAATAATGTTAATAATGTTGATTTCTTCTTTGTGCTAATTAAAATAAAAAAGTAAAATAATGTTGATTTCTTCTTTGTGCTAATTAAAATAAAAAAGTTGTTGTCTAACTATTATACGTTTTCGTTAAAAAATATTTTTGAGTTTGCATATGGATTCAACACCCTAAAAAACCCTTCGAGCACTAGATTGTGGAGAGTTCACCATTCAAACTTACAATTTTAACATACTTACCAAATTTTAAACAAATTAAATCCAAATATATATATGATCTCTAAAATTAAAATAAATCACCTCTTTATTAAAACGATAATATAAATCAAATATCAAAATTATTAAATCTATTAACATAATTAAATTATATAATTAAATAAAATTGTGCCTTATTATTAAGGATGTGATAAGTTAAAATTATTTATCATGGCCAACCTCCTTTGTATTACGAATTTTATTATTTTAAAGTGTTGTTAGATTACTTCAACTACGTATTTATTATAAAATTCACGAGTATTGATTTCGATTTTAATTTAGGTATTTTTATATTGTTTTTTCAATTCAAACAGTTGAAAAAATAGATTAATTTATTTAAAATACTTTTTTTAACTTATAATATTTCAAGTTTTTAGTTAAATATGTATTATTTTAAAAAATGTATTCGTATATATATTATTAATTTATCACTTTTCTTTTTTGTATTAATAGTTAAATCGAGTTTTAGAATTTTTTTAGTTTAATTTATATATGGGTTATTATTCATATTTCTTTTTTGGTAAATTGGATTAATTTTATTAAAAATGCATATGGTATAAGATGGGTTACAAACAAGAGAGGCTAGATAACAAGGAAGCCGGAAATGATGAATAATCAACCTCGGTCCCGATAATTAGCCAAGAGAGAAGCAAGAGAACCATGAATATGAGCAAGGGAGCTAAAAGACAAACGCAGGAGTCTACCCAGAGTAGGTTGAATCTTCAGTACGACACTTTTTTCCTTTCTTTTTTGAGACTCTGACCTAGCCGTCGAGGGGTGGGTGGGAAAGAACCACTTGGAGCCTATTGGTGACTGAAGGAGAGGGCTCCTTATCTGAATCTAAGGAGGAGATTTCATGAGACCTTTTTTGAGCACTCGAAGGACCGTTGGGCTCTCCGGGATCTGTAGAGGTCATGTCCTTCTCCTGCATAGCAGCCTCCCCATCTGCTTCAATCTCTTCCTCATCTAAGCTGAGGGAGTCGATGTCGTCCATGGGAGGCGGTACACATGGTTTCCAGCTTTTGGAGATTGATTTGCGATTGATCTTCTTCTTTTAGGCAAGGAACTAGGAGCATGAGTTCTGAAGGTGCCCTGTTTGATAGTTGTGACGGCATCGAAAGGCAGTATTCTCATAGTCCAGGGTATGTGTCCAATGGAAGTCTCCCACTTTGAGATTGATTTGATCTGGCAAGCCTTTGTTGATGTCTATTTCTACGCATATTCTACCATAGGTGTATATGCCTGATTCCCCCCTAGAGGTGTCTGTTGCCAGAAAGTGTCCTAGGGTGTTTCCGATTCATTGAAAGACATAATAGTGCCATAGAGAGGCAGGTAAATTTGGAAGCCTGACCCATATCGTAAGCGTGGTAATGAGAGTCATGGAGGGGTCGAATTCTGGGAACCATGGCACGAGGAATAGCCCAATTTTTCCCCAAAACCAAGGTCCTTTTGTTAAGTTTTTTTTATAGTCCTCATTGAAAGCAAGTAGAACTATGAAGAAACCCTTTGAGCAGAAGAAAACCCTATTGTTATTGGTCCAAGTGGAGTGAATCCATTGGTAGAGATCTGGTGAGCGTGGCCATAATCCATTGAATCGGTATATAATGGCATTTTCCGCATATAGTTGAAACTGGTTATCAAGTACAAGATGGGAGATTTCAACCGTTGGTATGTCCTCCGTTTTTTCCACTAAAAAGGGCTTGGGAGCCTCCGAGGGTTGGGCTTCTTTGTTGGGTTGTTGTGCATGTACAACATCCTTGTAATAGAAAGCTTGAGCAGAGGATGGTTGCCCAAAAGCCCCTCCTCGCAGACGCAGGGATAAAACCAGCGTAGCGTTTTTCTCAATATTATGGAAAGAGAGCGGAAGAGTGATCTCAAGTTGTTTACCTCCATAAAGGAATCATTGTAGGGCAAAAGGGATCCTCAACTTGAGTTCGAGAGCATGCGCTAGACTCTGCACCAGATCCGTGGATCAAACCCAACAAAGCATGGTTTTTCCATTGAGAAGTGAGATCTAGATTTGGAAGGAGGGGGTCAAGTCTACCTTTTCGAGAGATGCGCATTGGATCGAGGGTCCAATGTAGAGTAGGGGTGGGCCGGAGATGACAGACTTCTTCTTGTTGTTGGCCTTCAAAGGAGAACTGTACCGTGTCGTGTTGCTGCTGTTGGATATTATGACTCTGGGGCACAACAAACTGAGGGGTGTGCCTAAGCTCTGGTCACAAGGCATTTTTTAGGCAAGACGATAGATTTGAGGCGCCGTTAGGTAGTTCTGCGACAAGACGGCAGCGAGGAGGTGTGTGCGGTTGCAGATTCGAGCTGCCAACTTCCGGAGGTAAGAGGGGTCTTCAATAAAGGGAACATTGCATTCGGGAGAGTGTTGTGATTCAAGAGCTCTCCTTCGGCATTCGGCCGCTGACTATTTTCCGCTGTAGGGTTGTCCTCACAGCAAAACTAGCACCATCGTGCTCTCAGACCCCTCCCTCCGACCAACAGGTATTATCAGTTGCATCCTACTCTAATTCGGCTGCAGCAACAAAGCTATGGATGGTTGTCTGTTGTAGGCAGCAGCTGGGGCGAACCCTAGCTGCGCATAGCTCTCTGTCAGCTAGGTCAAGCGCAGGGATGGATTATTACTCATATTACAAATAAAATTATTAATAGTTAAATAAAGTTTTACAAATTTTTTAGTCTAATTTATATATGGATTATTACTCATATTACAAATAAAATGTATTTTATTTTATTTTTTCAAAAAAAATTATTAGTTCAAATCAAAGATAAATCATGAGGGGTTGAATATTAAAAAACTTTTGACCTCATTCTTACCAAACTTGTTAGCCAAAAGTTAATAACAAAACCACATGTTAAATAAAAGAAGCAAACTAGAGAACCACATTAATGACACCAAAAAACCCCAAAAACTTGGAAGCAACCAACGGTCATCACTGATCTGGAGAGTGCACCAGAGTTGGCCATGTTTGGTCCATTACCTGGTGACAGTGGTGGACTGAAAGCACAATGAACATGACCTTCAATGTGCTCTAATTTTCCTTCTATTCGCTCCATATTCTCGTTAATCCTCTTTTGGCAGCATTGAAAAGAAACCAACCGATCCATTATGTGTCAGTAATTCCATTGAAGGTCATTCATGACACCAATGACCGCATTCTTATCCCTGTTCATGTCGCGACCAAGTTGTTCCAAAAGAAATGTGATATGTTGAAGATGATCATCCATATAATCAAAGGGAGAGTGCATTTCAATTCTACTAGGAGATTGAGTTGGTTGAGAGTTTGCTTCTTCTGCTAAGTCATGATTTTCCAAAAGATGTTCTACCTTGTGGCCCTAAAATCTGATGGAATCAACCATGTCGGTGCTACATGGGGCCCAAATAAGAAAATCCGCACCAACAATTAAGGGTTCTTTACAGAGAATGGAAACCCTTTTGAAGCCTTTGAGTTGCCTCAGTACCCTCGACCCCAGTGTGACCAAGGCAGTGTAAATAACAACAAAACCCAGTGCCCCTTAATTTCCTTCCAGTGACCATCCACCAAATTCCTGCCCTAAAGTGACCCTCATGCTCTCTAAACACAAAATTCACCGCTTTGACATCCACCGTCCATTGTTGAGTATCTCTCCTCTAGGGAGTAAAGAGCCAAAGATGAAGTAACACACACAAGAAGCAAGACCTTTGCTCCACCCCCCAAAGCTCTTGAATGCTCTAGAATTCACCGAGGGGTGAATAACATCATAAAATATTTACCACAAACAGCCAACCGTCAACTGGAATTTTAGCATGAAGGTAGAAAAAAACACAATTTAGATAAGGCCTCTGTCTATCTGAAAATTCCCTTTGAAAAACTAAGATGTTATTTTAAACACCAACCCAAGAGGCACACCCATGGCCCCATTTTCCATTTCCAAAATCCAAAACACCATAGAGAGGAGGGTTTCCTTCCCTTTTTCTACCAAATATTCCCACTTCCTATTCGAAAACTCAGATGTGAAGACCTAGAGAAAACCTATAGACTAGACCAAGATATATGCATGATAACAGAAAGAAAAAGAATGAACCATGCTTGACACTAGGTCTAAGGAAATTACCAGAAGGTAGGAGCCTGACGTGCTCCCCAACATATTCACCCTTTCTTCCTACCCTTGCCTATGTTGTTCCAACCAGGCCATGAAGACACAAGAGGTTGAATGTGGAGGCCACCTCGAACCTGGATCCCAAATACGCTTACTTTGAATCACTGCACTGGAATTGGCAACGTTGTCGGAGCCAAATTGAGCTCCTTCCCAAATCATCATAGGTTGAAGGGAAGGGATTGGCACAGCCAGAATACAACCTTATGATTCCGAATAGCCAAATCCTTCCACCATCTCTAATCCCATAACCTCATGCATCCAACAACAGTTCAAAGAACCTGATCAACCGTATATGTCCCTCACCTTCTCTAGATACTTCAACACAAGTTTGCAACGTAATGTGTTCATGAAATGCCTATTTATTACCTATGCCACGTGGGCGAGGATGAAGAAGCCCCCTCTATGCCATCATTACCATTATTTTTCACCCCCATCGGAGAAAGCTTATCATTTTCTAAGATTCTTGATAGTTTATCAAGGTCACACTAGCTCATATGAGGAGGACACAGAGAGGCTAATTCTAGGTTGGACTCCTGGTTTCCCCAATTTACTAACCAGTATGCAAGTTTATTCCCCATCCTACAAGTGTGAGAGATGATAGCATAAGGGAAGGAGAAAATAAAATCCCATATACATGAAACCATAAGTTTGAGACGCTAATTACTAACCACTCTTGAGACGGGGGAACCGTCAATAAGTTTTTGGATGACGTTGATCACCAATTGTGATTATCCCATGATTTGAATGCTAGAGTCGCACATTTTTAGAAAATATCATCCCTTTCTCTAGTGCCATGAATTCAACAATAATTTTGGTAGTGCACATGATAATACCCAGCAAAAATGCCTAAAGATTTTCCCTAGACATCCCGAAGGATACCCCCAAATCCAGCCGAGCCTGGATTTCCTTTGGAGGCCCCATCAAATTTCAGCTTAACAAATCCTTCCAGAGACAAGAGGAATCCATATGGGGAAGACGTCAATGCTTTCATTATCATATTCATTTGGTTTCCCATCATTTCTTTCGATATGCCCGACTTACTTAGGATCAAAAATTTCTCCCCTTAAGCTTTCCAATCCTTTCTTTCCCATTTTTCTGCTAAAAATGTTGCCCTTACATTATGTATTGAATTTTCTATACCATCTAGATTGATGTTCTTTGACCTTTGAAAATAATTATGTTTCTCTCCTTCCATAAATTCCAGAGGAGGAAACCCAAGGAAAGGAACCAAGCTCAATTGACCATTGGGTTTTTAAATAGAGAACCCCTCCATGATTCAATTGCTTCCCATAGACTATTAGGTGTGCGGTCCAGGTAACCAAATGTAAGCATCACCTAGTTCCATAACTCCTCTGCCACTTCATTAGTGTTTAGTAAGTGCTCCATTTCATATTTATGATGTTGGCATAAAGGACACCATGATGGCCCAATGAAACCCTTTTTCTAGAGGTGATCCCAAGTTATAAGCCTCTTCTGCCCGAAAAGCCATAAAAAATGGGAAATATTAAGCCACAATTTGGATGTCCAAATATACTTTTGAAAAAACTCCTTACAAAACATCGAGTGTTTAACAATTAATCCATAGGCCTCCTTTGTCTTAAACATACCCAAATATTTATGCCCCCACCTCAATCCATCATTATACACTCCTACTTGGATTATCCTTTCTCACCAAGAGTGTTGTAGGATTAGCCAATTTTAAACAGCTTTGTCTCATGACCAATTGTCTTTTGATTCCACTCCTGCCATTAAGAATTTGGATTAGTCTCTTTCCATAAATTTTAAACACACTCAACTCCTTAAGAAATAGTAAATTCCCTGTAGGTTTTAACCCTGTACAAAAATTACCTGCAAATGAATTCTTAAAATAGAAAATATACAATCACAAGAACATAAAATAAATACACAGATATTTTCCCTTGGATCCCAAAACTGGGACTACCAGATTGACTTTTCATTATATTCCTTTCAATGTTACAATGCATATATATACATGTCGAAGCATTCATAAACCCCAATCCATTAACCCTGGATTAGAACATAACCGTAGTTCCCTTGACCGGATCAACAAAATAACATGGACATAAAACCATCATGCCGAAAACCATGTGCAAAACCTATGCACAAAACCATAGGTAGGTCCCCCCAATAGTCTATGATTTACCAAAGTTCCTTGATGTGATCCAAGCATGGCATTTGCTACCATGAGTCCTCCCAAAATCTGACAGTTTTTCCATTTAAAATCTCCCAAAATATGTGATTGTGAATTACATGTTTATTTTCCTTGGCCAAGTTCCAAATAGGTGATCCTAATGGGTACATGTATGTCCTAAATTTCTCCTCCTAAGAGCAGCTATGACTATATTTCATATCCCATATTATTTTCCACACCTCAGATCCTCCATGTAGTCGACGCCACCAAAGTTTCACGCCCATCACTTTATTGAGCATCTATGGATCCCTTAGGCCTATTCCACCTCCCATTAGAGAAATTTTGAGGTCTAAAATCGGCCTCCTACATAATATTATAAAATAATTGCGGAAATAATAAAATAAAATTACATTACCTCATCAAGTTTTGGAGGGAACAAAATTAAAAACTACCTTTTCAACACGTATTTTCAACTTATCTCCCTACGATTTTACTCAAATTTCGAGTGGGAGCACTCGTTATCACGTTTTTTAATGTATCTCACATTTTTCATGCAGTAGGGTCCATCAAAATTTGAGTAAAATCATATGGAGATATGTTGAAAATACAAGTTGAAAAAGTAGTTTTTTTTTTTTTTTTTTTTACACTCCAAAAATAGTGAATCATACCCCATGGTTGACATAATCATAATGAATCATGTTGGTTCTTATAAAGTTGATTTTTGTTGTACATTTTTGTTTTGAAGCCCATTTTTTATCTCAAAATTTCTTTAATGCATTTTGAAAGGCCGACCTTCTTCCAAGACATCAATGCCCATTTACTAATTTTTCGTGACCCTTTCTAAAGGAATTTACAGAATTTGGAGAAAAATTATTTGTACACCACATTTGGAGTTGGTAGCACAAACAATTGATAAACTAGAATAGCTTGTAGGATTGCTTTCAATAGAGTAGCTTGACCAGTGATATTTAGTGAGTGAAAATCCCAATTCTCTAGATGTTTGGAAATTTCTCTTATAATATCCTACCAACAATTCATTCGCAGAGGATTTGTCACCAATGGAACTCTTAGATACTTGGTCGGCAGAGCTCCCAACTGAAATCCAAGTGTTTTGGCTAGGTTTCTTTGGATCTGTTCGCCAATATTAAAGGAGTATATCTTAGATTTGTCTCCATTAATCAGAGTCCCTAATTCATCCTGGAAATCCGACAAGATAGTATCCAAGGCTCTCATCTCTTATAGAGATGGATCCCCAAATAGCATAATATCATTCAAAAATTGTTGATGGGTAATGGGAAAATCCTGCCCCAAAAGTTGGACCCAATTTAGATGCCCCATATGTATTGTTGCCTTAATATACCTTACTAATCCTTTAGTTGCAATGATGAATAGAAAGGGAGAAAGAGGGTCTCCCTGTCTAAGGCCTTGAGATGACCGGAAGGTGTACGTAGGAGATCCATTTAGCAAAATAGAGAATAAGGATGTGAGGATTGATGACCTTATCCATATGATCCATGGAGCAAAGAAACAAAAAGCCTTTAGATTTCTCAATAGATAACTCCAATTCAATCTATCATGTGCCTTGGATAGATCAAGTTTGGCCATGGTCCCAAGCTTCCTACTCTAATTTAGCAAGTGGATTATCTCATGGGTGGTCATGATACCATTTAGGATATGTTTGCCTTCCATGAACCTCGTTTTCTCTAGGCTTATTATATGTTTCAATAGAGGTTTCAATCTTCTCACTATAATCGACGAAATTACTTTATACACCACATTACACAGAGAAATGGGCTTTTGGCCACTTAGATCACTTGAGTTATTTGCTTTCGAAATCAAAGTAAGAAAAGTAGCAATTGATTCGGACCATGCTTGTTATGATCTCCTGGATTCCTCAACAAGGGTGTGGATTTCTCTTCCAATGAGATGCTAGCAAGATTTGAAAAAGTATATGGTGAAACCATTTGGATCGGGGGCTTTGCTTCTAGGCATCGCCTTCACCACTTCCTCCACTTCATCAAACAAAATTTCCCTTGTAAGAGCAACATATATATATATATATTTTTAATCTCTGGAGTGATCAAATGGGGTATATGGTGTGTCGCCCTATTAATGGCTTCAAACCTATTTCGTTCGCCTTCAAACAAAAAATCTCGGTAAAAGGAAACCAACTCAGCCTCCATATCTTCGTGTTTGACTAATTGGTTGCCTTCCCTAGAGGTTAGAGAGAATATATGATTATTATGTTGATGTTTAATCATGGTTCTATTAAAAACTTGGTATTACACTCACCCCCTCTTAACCATCAAATATAGTACTTTTTCTTCCATAGTGTTTCCTCTTGTTTTCGGCACACCTCCAAATCACAGATAAGCCGCCCTTCCTCCTCATCCAGGGTCTTTGATCTCCCTTCTACTATGATTCTATTGTGTATTTCCTCCATGTGTGCTTCCAAATTCCTTTTTTCTACACGTATATTCCCAAACTCACTCTTATTCCAAGGTATTATTTTTTGTTTAAGCTCCTTCATCTTACGTTAGAACACTTGCATCAAACTACCCCTGAGAACCAAAGTTTCCTGCCACCACTTCTCGGGATTGGGCAAAAAGTCATGTTTTTGGAGCCAAAATCTCTCAAAGCATAATGGCTTGTTCTTGGATGACATTTTCAGATCAATCTCGAGTCATATTGGCTTGTGATCAGAGCCCATACTTAGGAGGATTGTTGTTTCAGTGAACATGTCTCTAACTAGGGTTTGTTCTGATAAAAATAAATGATTCAGATGACAAGCCACCTAGCGTCGACCTCCAAGATGGTTATTCCAAGTATGTATACCATTTATTGTCTCCACTTCCACAAGCTTGAGATATTGGATAATTTCTTGGAAGAGTTCCAGCACTGGTTCTAGCCTCTTAATGCTACCTCTTTTTTCTTCCAGTCTCTAGATCAGGTTAAAGCATCCACCGATTATCCAACACTCATCCTCATGTATCTTCCTTAACTTCTGCAAATCCTTCAAGAAGCATTATTTTTTGTCGAGAACCGGGGGACCATTTATCCCAGTTAAGCTCACAATCTCTTCGACCTTAGAACAACGAAACCGACCCAAAATAATATTAGGGCTCAATGCCTAGTCCTAAAGTAACACCACCCAGGGAACCTAAGCCAAAATTGGACCTCTTGAACTACCTCTCGCATCTAGTGCCATCAGCTAATTGCCTCTCCAGCGTTTACCCATAATCTCTGTTAACTTCTCACAAGAGACCTTAGTCTCCGATAATATCATTATCTCTGGTTTTTCCTGCACTATCTTAGACTTCAAATATCACTGCCTACCTTTATTATTTAACCCTCGAATGTTCCAGGAGACCAATTTCATTGCAGAACCAAGAAATGAAAAAACATATTTCGTAATCTGATTCATTTGTCCAGAGTTCAACAAGAACTCACTTGCTTCTGTAAGGGCTTCCCTGGTGGATTTCCTCCCTTTTTGGCTCCTTTCGATTACAAGGGGTTCATTCAGGTGGATTCCTTGATATTCCTTTTTCTTTTCCATGTTTGATTGTCGTGGGTCACCCTCAGAAGTCATGATGATTTGTTACCATTGACCATACAAGTGAAAGAAATGTTAGGGTTGTTCCAGTGGGATCTCCTAAGCGTATGTCCTAGCCCAGGTGCGAAGAAACTCCAACATGGTCCTTTCCTTTGCACCCAAATTTTCTTGTTTATCCTCCACTTCCAAAACCTTGCTAACTTGACCCAAGAATTCTTTAAGCTCCATATCAACCTTAGAATCCTCTTGGGTTTTTCGCTTGGGGTTTACTCTCTCCGTCGAGTTACTGTTTGTTGCCTCGATCTCCAATGGTTGAGCCACCAGATTTCCTTGCAATGTCTTTGTTTCCTCTAGATTTTCCAACTGCTCCAAGGTGGTATATTGATTGTCCCCTAGCTTGGACAGCTTATTTTCTTGTGGTTTCTCTTGCACAACTTGTGCAGTTTGATTACAAACAAGTTTATTCTTCTTTGAAGCCACTGATTGGAATCCATCTCCTTCACCCATATCCTTATTTCGTCATGCTTCTGCTAGGGTTAACGGGTAATATCTTGTGAGATGAGTGTACTCATGGCATCACCTACATTTGAACAACACATGCTTGTAATCAAGCAGTTATGTCCATACTAAATCATGGTATTCAAGATCGATTGATTCAAGGGGTTTTTATATGTTCATATATATGCAGATTCTATTGTATGATGCATGCCTTCTCCTTTTGGTAATATTTGATATCTTAACAAAATCCCCAATAGCATTGCCTATGCCGACCAGAATATTTGGTTCCTGGAAATCCTTCGGTAGAGAGAAAAACCTCACCCAAACCAAAGCTGCCAAAATTTTTTCTTTTTCTGGGTTGTAAAACACCTCCCAAAATCTCATGAAAAGTATGGCATTATTCATAAAATACAGGTCATTTTCAAAAGCCCTCTTTCGATCATTCAAATCTAAAAAGATAACTATGAAAAAACCCTTGACTCTTAGTCTTAATTCCATCGATCCTTTTGGACGCCATTTTAGCTTAATCCACTTAACAATATCTTGTTCCCGTGGAAAAATGCCCATAAATTTACAGATCAAAGTATGATCTTTCGTAAATTCTCGTGATTTCTCTAGCCTGTTGTTGGGGTTACAAACCACAGATTTGTTGTGACCTTTGGGAGTCATCTCCCTTTCATTCTCACTTGCCATTGAGCCCCCAATGTTGGGGTTTCCTCTGAATCTTTACTACCTGAAGAAGATCCAAGGAATCCTTCCATCGACTTTTGAGCACCAGTAAAAATGTTGCGGTAGGAGGGGGTTTCACCCCTTTGTGAGGTGCTACTCAATGGGCCAATCAGGATTGATTAGCTAGAAGGAACCTCCAACACAACGTTGAAGACGTTTGTGTCAACTTCCACCCACTCCTTTCAGAAAAAATGCAGAACCCTAACCAAACCCTAGCAGAGCTCTCTTTGATGTTTCTAAAATGTATTTATCTTTATTTAAACAGGTTATGTTAGATAAAATATTTAACCATAACTTTAAATTATATAAAAATACATTAAATTAATGAAACAATAATTTTAGGAAGTATATTAAATTTCAATTTAAACAATGAGTAATGAATGTTGTATTTAAACAATTATGCCTACAAATTTGTTATTAATTTAATTAATAATAAGATTTAAGTGGAAAAGGGCGAGCGGGGTTGGAGGGGTCATTTATGGTTCTTGAGAAAAAAATTTATTTTTATTTTTATTTTTATTTTTATTTTTCTAAATATTCTTGGTGTTTGGGGAAGATGACAAATAATGAGATAGAAGCCTATGGTTTACTCTTAGATATTTTTCTCTTCAAAAAATTTCATATCTTTTCTCTCATGGTTTTGTGTGAGTGTAGATTTAATAATTATTTGGTCAAAAGATTTTCTCCTCATGTAAAAAAATAAAAGTATAGGGTACTTGTCCTTCCTTGATGTAAACCTAATTGTGTACCGTAATTAAAAACGTACGTACTGTGACTTCAAGTAGCTACTTTCAGCTTTATGCAAATTGTCCTCTCTCAATGTAACACGTGTTAAATTATTTACTTGAACGGTGGACCACATCGGGTTCTGTGACAATCTAGATTATATATTCGATTAAGGCATGAGGTACAAAAAGTGCGATACTGAATATAGGGCATTTTTCTGAACCATGTAATCTAACCATTATCCATGCTCAATTATTTAATAAATTTGAATTATTGGAGGATGGATAATGTTGAATTTGTGAGGAGCGTTATCTTCTATTTAATAAATTTGAATTATTGGAGGATGGATGATGTTGAATTTTGTGAGGATCTTTATCATTAATTTAATTAGATAGTGGAATTTAATTAAATTAGATAGTGTTGAATTTTGTGAGGATCTTTATCATTAATTTAATTAGATAGTGGAATTTAATTAAATTAGATGATGTTAATTTTGAGGATCTTTATCTTTAATTTAATTAATTTAATTAGATAGTGGAATGCATGCCAATTTCAAAGTCACTTTCACTTAGAATCAAACGTACGTGGTTTAACAACAACGGAACTGTATATATATATATATTAATGGAAGTCGAAAATTAGCCGTTGGTGTATTCAATGATTTACTTTATTGTTTTTAGGTGATTATGGTTTGGGGTGTAATTTGATAGGTAAATGGTTCGTTACGGGATGATTTGTTCATCAAACATAAGTAAAAAAAAGTTGGGTCATTAACATCTTTTTCTTTTTAATGATCAAAATAGGTATTAAGATGGTAGAAATGGTTGAATTTGATGAGTGTTTTAGATTTGAAATTCCTATCTTGATTATAGTTATGAAAGAAATTTATACTCTTTGAATATTTAGGGTATTACTTTATTATTCTTAAGTATACAATGGGAGACATTGCTTCATCTTTTTAGGCGGTTTGGTTTGGCCTCGTGTTTGGTGGCAAATGGAAATAAATCTATCCTCCAATATGTCGCCGATATCACTGACGACATTTGTTGGATTACTGAATTATTTGATGTTGGTCTACACCCCCTTAATGATGGGATCACATATTTGGGCTTCCATCTCCGCCTTACTAAATATCAATTTGCGTACTGGGAATGGATTATCATGAAATTCCATAGAAAATTATCAAACTGGTCACATCGATATTTGTCCCTGGGGGGTCATCTCGTCCTGGTGAAGTTGGTACTACAACATATCACCACATGTTGGTTACATATTTTTTCTTTTCCTGTGCGAATCCGTCACACTCTACAGGTGATTATGGCTCGATTTTTATGGTCGGGTTCAGGTGGGGTAAGTAAATACCATTTGGTCCGCTGGGCGAATCTGTCTAGACCCTATGATTTAAATGGTTGGGGGGTTATTGATCTAAACTCCTTTGGCAAGTCCCTTATTATCAAATCTATGTGGAGATACCTATTAAATATCTCAAAGATAGGATGCTCATACACTGCTTTCGGATGCGGCAACTAGGAACTGTGGGAGGTTCCATCATTTGGCGCAGTTTCTTAAAAGTTCAGGAAATATTTTTCTTCAAAATTAGATGGTGTTTTGGTGTCGGTGACATGATTATCATTGGCAGGGATGCGATATTGGGGGTGGCTCAGGATGCTCTGCAGGATAACGCACTAGTGGATGCTCTACATCAAAAAGGGATCTTTTTCCTCGCACAATTGATTCAGGGTTGGCAGGGTGGTGCCCCTGTCTGGAAAAATGTCGATGAAAATGGATTAGTGACCCATTTGGCCACAAAGTGTCAAACTTATTCACAACAGCTGCAGGTTGCGGGCTTAAGTCATAGCAGTGCTGGGGACACACTATCTTGGGGTGGTCATCTTAATCACAATTCGATGCTAGTATATGAAAATTATCATTTCGTTTCACAACTGAACATGGGATATTATGCCACTCCTTGGTTCTTGCACATATGGAAGTCACAGGTGCCTATAAAGATTATCATATTTACATGGATGACGTGGAAGAATAGAATACTCGCTTGGGATAATTTGTGTAGGAGGGGAATGATTGGTCTGATTCAATGTTCTTTGTCTTTCTGCACAGGAATCAGTATCTCACCTAATATTACATTGCAGTGTCTCTTTATCTATCTAGTCTCGTAAACTAACTTTTTGCAGGATACCAAATATCACCTTCCTATCACTAGAACACTGCCTCCATTGGGGAATCTCCCAGGGGTGAAAAACTATGCTTTTTCCATTCTATACTATATGGAAGATCTGGAAGGCTCAGAACCACCTCATTTTTAATGGTACTCCTTTGTGTTGATTTCTATTGTCACGAAGGCGATGTCTTGGTTGGAGAACTATACTCCTAGAAGCACGACTACTACTGAATTATCGTGCCGAATTAGTCCTCCTCAGATCAGCCTACCTACAGGTTTTTTCGATGGGGAATCTCAAATGGGTTTATGTAGATGTGGAGCATGGCCTTGGATTGATGAGAAGACAATACATAAGCTACATTGGCATGGCGGTAAGGGCACCAATTCTTATGCAGAATTGATCGCCATGTGGGGACTACTTTGGTATGGTGTTTCATTGCAGATCAACACACTTCACATACATGGGAATTCTAAAAGTATTGTGGAAGGCATCAGGGATGACACTTATTTTGATCCTCCTGACCTCTATGGCTGGTGTATGCGCACCAGGAACTTACTAAAGAAATTCCACAACTACTCTGTCCACCATATTTACCAAGAGTCCAATCGGCATCAACGACCCATCTGGATACATATTCATCACTGTTATAAAGGATGGTGTTCAAATGGCTATGGAAAGACTGGATTAACCATAAGTTTTTACTGGTTATTAGTATATGATACGGTAACGGTGCTAGATACTATTTTGAAAATACTATTTAAGATGAATTTATATATATATATATATAGTAGTATCTTTCTAAAACTTTTTGGTATTTTTCGGATGGTGAAAGTATTTTGTTGCTTTTCTCCTCTTATTGACTACCTTGGACATCTTCTATTTGCCTTGGGTATGAAGTTAATACTGCATTATTAACACTTGAATGATGTAACTGGTTTTTCATATAATAAAAAATACCAGTTGTTTTTTTCTTCTGAAGTATATATATATATATATATATTCTAAATTTTTAGGGTTTTATTTTTTTAATTTATTAAATAAATTTAAAATTAGGGAAGAATAATGTGTCCATGAAAGGGTAGAATTTGGTTGAAAATAGATTTGAAAAACTGAGTTCTTTTGGGTTTTCTTCAACCTTTTAATTTTTATGGTGAAAGCTTATGTATAATATGATTTTTTTTGTTTCATTTCTAATTTTGATGAAATAAAGTTTATTTTTATTTTTTAATTATTTAAGGATTTCGGTCATTTTAAAATGGGTCAAAATTTTAGAGCAATTAACCTAGTATGGTAAAGATGTTTCAATGTAATGTAATGTCCAGGAAACATTTTGACAAGCTTAAAATAAAATAATTAATAATTATAATTATCAATAAAAAAATTCTACTAGGTCAAATCACATAAAATATAAATAAAATATAAATTTAATAATTACATTTATAATTATAATTATAATTAATAATCAAACCAACAGAGATCCATCTTAACTTCAGATCTACCAAACGCTAAGAGGGATCAATTTCCTTTTCACTTTAAAAGAGGTGTGTATCTTAAGAGATTTGAATCCTTTCGATGCTTGGTAGCTTCGAAGTTAAGATGGATCTAGGTTGGTGATCAATGACAAAGCTTTTAATAAATAACGAGAATGTTATCACTTGCCCTTATCCCATACCATGATAAATTCATTTTTATAAAAAGTCGTCAAAGACAATGAAATCATCATAGTTGTTAAGTTGAGACTAGGCCGAAATTCAATCTCATTAGATGCTATAAAATCTATATTTTAAGATGACCTATTCACAAGGTGGTCATCCAATCATAATAACAACTTTATCAATTGATGGGTTTCTTATCCCAAAAACTATACAAAGAATTAATATATAAATCAAGGACTACATAAATTAAAACAATACAAAATTTTAAAACTATCATAAAAGTAATATATATATATATATATATATATATATATATATATACACACACACACACACACACACACACAAAATTCAAAAAATATATTAATAATTGTTAGTTAGTTGGGTGTAACAAATCTGGTCTAACGAAAATATTATGAATTAAAGTCCTACCAGAACCATACATTTGCGGACAACCGATTTTTCATAGAATCAGGGCAACTTAAATTCAGAAATCGGTACTTACTGATGTTTGGTGTTTTAGCGGGATTGGAAATGGATTCGGCTTTAAAATCCCCTTAGGGCACTCCAAAATAGCCGAGTTTAACAAGCTTGTAAAACATGATTACGATGAAATCTTTGCCGGATTTTTAAAATCTTCAGATCGGGCCTAACGTTACTTTGGAAACGACACGCCTTTTATCCCACAAAAGATACAAAGAATTAATATATAAATCAAGGACTACGTAAATTAAAACAATACAAAATTTTAAAACTATCATATATATATATATATATACACACACAAAATTCCAAAAAATATATTAATAAACATAGTTAGCTGGGTGTAGCTCAAGTCATTAAGATGATATTTATTATCCCCCCTATCCAAGTTCAAATCCCACCTTCTGACATGCTTGCTCTCTTCATGAGCCAATTGTTGACTATTAACCTAGGCTTGAGTCATAAATAATTTAGGATTCCTTGGGTACCATTCTCAAAATGAGAAGTAGTCAATGAGTTTCCTTACAAAATGTTGTCACATATCCAACCTGCTAAAACTTATTAGAAAGGTGGTGTAATTAAACTTTCCTTTTAATTGTCTTTCTTAGCATGATTCTAAAGTCAATTCTAAGATCATTCATTTATTCTACTCATCAAGAGCTTTCCAATGAATGCATTCTTCCTTAATTATGAGCTTCAAGCAAGGAGTTAGACCTTTTAAAGTTCCTTAGGCATTTTTTGCTTTAATTGATGATGTCATGATGCCTATGTGGCACGTGCTCCCATGTAGCATTATATGTTGACACATCAATTAGTGTATGAATTCTTTCCCACTTTCACACTTTTTAAGGCAATTATAGATATGTTAACCCATGCGGCATATTGCATCCTCAAAATTTATTTCATTGTGCCAAAAAAATTTGCATGTTGAGATACATCACATCCCAAATATTTTCTACTTTGTATTCTATCACATAGTAAATTTTTAAGGTGTGATGCATTGCACCTAATAAATTTTTCCTCCATGCAAGACGGAATCCTATATCCCTTTATGATGTCACTAAAAACTTTCTTTTCCTACCAAAAAGAGGATCATTGTCTTTACCACAACACATTAAAGTTTCCTTTCTTGCGGTATATTACTCCATAATTTTAGTAGTGTGATACAACACATTACACCAAATTTATTTTAATGCAATGCTCAACTTTCTTCCTCCTTCTACTTCTTCTTCTTTTTCTTCCTTCTTCCTTTTTTTTTTTTTGTTCCTTCTCCTCAATCGTCATTGTCACACCTACAAATTTTTAGGTGTAGTGTATTGCACCAAAATTACTTTCGTGCAATACGACGCACCTCATCTAATTTTTCTCTCAACTCAAAAATAAAATACCATCTTAGTACTTCCTTTAGCTTTTCTATATGCCTTCACTATTTTCACTTCTTAATTTTATATTTTGTGATAAAATTTACGACACGATATGTTGCAACATTAAATCTTAAAGGTGCGGTGTATCGAACCACAAACATTTGTGGTGCAATATATTATTTCTTTCTGATATAACTTCTTGGTACAATTATTCCGTGGACATAGAAATTACCAATCTCTAAGGACCATAAACCACATGGAAAAAAATAAAAGAAAAAACTAAAAAAACAAACAAACAACTATGGAAATTTTAAAACTATCACTTGAATATTTAAAAATAAAATAAATAAAAATACCATAATTATTAAATCTATTAATATAATTGAATTATATAACTAAATAAAATGTTACCATGTTATTAAGGATGTGATAAGTTAAAAAATAGTTATCATTTCCAATCTCCTTTGTATTAAATTTTTTAAGGATTTTATTATTTTAAAGTGTTGTAAGATTCCTTCAAGTACATTTTTTATTTTTATTTTTATTTTGAACGAAACAGATAGAGATTTGTATTAAAAAAACTTGGATTGCAAGGCCATAACCTTTACATATTCCAACCTTCTTTAAGGGTTTTAGATTGAGCACAAAGGCTCAGTCTAACCCTCAAACGAATTCCCTATGACACAAATGCTCCAACTAAATATTTTCCAATAAAACCCCAAAATACAAACAAAATTACATTCCATTTTTAATTTGATCTAGTTTGACTTCTTGTTTTTCTTGTAGAAAAACTTTTTCCTCGATAAAAACCTTTTCCTTTCTTCCCAACTTGAATTCAACCCACATTTTCTGCAAATTTTGGCAGATCGTTCTTTAGAAACTGCATGATATTTTCCTTGAAATCTTCCTCGTCTGCCTAATATGCCCAAGAAATTTCCTTTTCAATGAGATTTCTTGTGATTTCCATAGATAATTCGTTTTCCACGAGGTTTTGTCTTTTTTCTGCTAATGCTGCATTCGAGGGATCTTTATTGATAATTGGAGGATCCACATTGGCAAGAGAATTTTCGTGCTTATTTGTTTTTGTCGCAGTTGTGGTTTCTTTAACTCAATCTAATTCCTTGTCTTTTGATTCTTTCTTTCCCTAAAGCTCTTCTTCTTTGAATATCATATAATGGTCACCTTGTGCACCTTCCCACCATTTGGGCCTTCTAGGTTTTTTTCGATATTTTCTATTCTGAGGACACTTGCGGCAATTTTTAATTACATTCCCTATTTCATAGCATGCTCTACAACGAAATGAGATATTATCATAATCAAGCTTTTGTACCCAAAAATATTTGGAGCCATCAAATTAATCTCCATGGGAAAACCCTTGTTGAATTCCATCTCCACACAAATCTAAGCATAAGTAGTCTTGAAATAATTTTCTATTTCAGAGCAACTTCGATAGAATTTTCCCAACACATTCCCAATGGAGGAAAGAGATCTTTGATTCCAAAAATGCAAGGGAAGATGCAGAAATCTTACCCAAACTAGGGCTGAATAAATTGATGTCGTTACTAGATCAAAAATGGGAGACCAACGCTGCATGCAGAGGTCAGCGCTCCCCCAAAACCACGACCCAACTTGACAGATAGCCTCTTGTCTTCAACTTTTCAAAAACAACAGTGAAGAAACCCCATGACATAGGGTAAATATTTAGCTTGTCTATATTAGGAATTTGGCTTCTGTGATCCAAACCCCATGGTTATAGCATGAGTCATTGTCTTAAAGCTTTTCAAAAAGCTGAAAAGGGTCCTAGAGGTAAGAAAGATCCTTGCAATCGGTTATGTGGAGTTCACCTTCCATTTATCCAAGGTACTACGGATAAAATCACCAGGATCCTAAAGAAACATAATGTTTCCTCAACGTTCAAACCCTCCCGCACCATTTGGAGTTCGCTTAGATCAGTTAAGGACCTGATTTTCCCTAAGGATGGTAAGGGTGTTTACTTGATTCTGTGCTCGTGTGGGACCACTTACATTGGTGAAACGGGTCGATCAATTAATCAAAGAATTCATGAACATGTCGCTGACCTTGAGCATAATAAATCACGCTCCTCGGCCCTAGCAGAGCATGCTGAGAAGACAAATCATTACATTTGCATTGAAGATACAAAGGTTATTGCGAGGATTGACCATTTCCACCACCGCAAGTTGAGAGAAGCCCCAGAAATCGAAAAGAGGCCGGTTAACCTCAACAAAGACGATGGGTGGATTGTTAGCAGATGCTGGATTCCTGCTCTTCATTCCTAGTGTTTTTTTTTTTGAATTACATAACATATAATTATTAATATATAACATATTATTAAAAATAAAATAAATTTATAAAATTCAAACTATAATACTTATTTATTTATTTTATTTATTTAATATTTTAACTTTTAATCTATTCTTAAAATAAATAGTAATAAAAATGAACAAAATAAAATATATTAATTATTATTCTAAAAATAAAAATAAATATATATATATATATATATATATATATATATATATATATATATATATTATAGTAAACATTTATTTATTCTTCAAGAATATATTAAATAGTTCTTATTTTTATTAAAAATAAAAATTAATAAAATTCAAATTATAAACATTAATAATTTAAAAAAATAAAAAATAAAAAAATAAATGAATTATTATTATTTTTTTATTTTATTTCCTAAGTTTAGTCAAACTAGTCGTTATTTTACAAACGGCTAGTTGGAGCTTTTCTTATCTATTTAAATGGGTTACCTGATCAGATTTTTCATCTTGTCCTGGTGATGAACCACCCTGGCTGGTTCCAAACAAGTAGACCAAATTTACTTTGATGTGATTTTTACCAAAAGATTTTACTCACAATTTAGCTTGTCTATTAAAAGGGGTTACCATGTCTCGGAGATCCATTTATGCAAATCAGTCAGCCGCAACCAAAACCCATTAAACCTACAAAAAAAACCATTCTTTGAAGAAGAAAAATCCACAGTCCAAAGTTCCTCATCCACGGGAACATTAAGGGAAGAAATTTCTTGCAACACTAAAAGGCCATATCCAAACTTCAACATAGAATTTTACAAAACCAAAGAAGAGCTAGATTGACTAACATCCATACCTGCAAAGGAAAAATATATATTTTCCATATCACATGAATTCACCAATCAACTATCTGGAGTAGAGATATGCATAACATCCATGCAAATAGAGTGAAGATTGAGTGGCTAGGGTTTCACCCTAGTCGTCGCAAGGGTTTCTAAAGCTCCTTCCATCACTTGAGTTTAGCTCTCTACCCTATTATGGAAAAGAAGGTTTCAAGTACGTTTTTTATAATCATAGTCACGAGTTTGGATTTTAATTGCAGGGATTTTCATATAATTTTTTCAATTTGAAAGTTTTAAGAAAATAGATTAATTTATTTGAAAAAATATTTTTAGAAAATTATAATATTTTAAAATATTTTAATTAGTTTTTTTTATTTTAGATTTGATAAAAAATCAATTTTATTACTATTAATTTATTACTTGTCTTTTATGTTTTAATGGTTAAACCAATAATTTATTATTATTTATTGATTACTTGTATTTTTGTGTTTTAATGGTTAAAACAAGTTTTAGAATTGCTCTTCTAATTTATAAATGGATTTTTTTCGTATCCCAGAGGAATCAAGTAGTCTGTCTAACACGTAACTACTAGTAAACTTATGGGGGTCTACAATATTTCCTCCTCTTCATAAACAAGATCACAATCGGGGGATTTGAACCTTAGATCTCTCAATTTTCACAAATTTCACATTATTTTGATCACTAATTGAGCTGCCCCCTGGGACAATTTATAAATGGACTATTACTTATAATATAAACAAAAATTATTTTATCTTTATTTAAACAAGTTATGTTAAAGAAAATATCAAATCATAATTTTAAATGGCATATTCTAACTAATAGGCGAAATGGATTTTTGGTTGAAATCCAACTATACAATTTCTAGAGAGATTGTGATTTCTTGTTTTTTAAAATGTACTTTTGAAAGCATAAATAGGTTTAACGCCCTGAAAAACCCTTGAGGCACTCAATCCTTGCAAATTAAAGAACTTAAATTATGATTTTTAATAATTAGTACTGAATTCTGAACAAAATTGACGAGAAAAATGCTCCAAAAAAGGTAATTTCATCTATTAGTTAGACTACACAATTTTAAATTTTATATAAATACATTAAATTAATGAAGCAAAAAATATTATAGAAGCAAAGAGGTTCCCCAAAAATTGCTTCTAACTATAGCTAGAACCTCCATCTCTGGCTCAAGCAAGGCTGGCATAAGGATGCCCAGTCTCGGCTCGACCATTGGGGATAAAGGAGGAGATCATCTTATAGAATAAGAATAATATTAAAAATATTATTACTTCCAAATTTAAGGATAAGTTGTGGGATGATAAGGAGTTAGAGGGGGAAAGAAGGTAAGGTATTATAAGGACGTGATCAACCCCAATCTTGGTAACCAAAACTATCTTTTTGTCTTTCCCAATGCTATGAAGAAAATGAACATTGCGAAGATAACAACTAATCTTCATGAGTTTCGAAGTGAAACCAGGCATTGGTCAAATCTCAAAACACTTTGGGACGACATAGTATGTCACCTTTGCAACACTAAGAGGGTTGAAGTTGAAAAAATCTTTCTCTTGGATTGTCTGGCTCTTACTCACATTCATTCTCATTTCCAATACCTTTGCCACACTTCTAACCTCTTGACTTGTTAAGTCAGTGGAACTATAGAGATCTAGGAACATTTATCTTCCTTCTTTTTTATCATAGAAATAAACTTTTAAAGAGTCTCGATTAATCTCTTACATTCTTAAGGTCTCATAGACCATATTGGTCTAAATGGATGTTAATTATCATCATCATCATCATCATCAAATTTCAATTTAAACAATGAGTAATGAATGGTGCATTTAATTTTAAACAATAAAATAAAAATAAAAAAATTATGTACACATTTACATATATTAATATAGATGACTTTAAATTTGTTATTAATTTGTTTAATGATAAGATTTAAGTGGACAAGGGGTGGAAAGAGGGGGAGATATCCTTTATGGCCCTAGAGAAATCAAAGTTTTAGATTATTCATGGGGCTTGAGGAAGATGGGAAATAATGATGCATAAGCCTATGGTTTACTCCAAAGAATTCTTCTTGCCAAAGAATTTAAGGTCTCTTCTCTCATTATGGTGGGTGACCCCCTTTAAAAATTCAGTATTTGGTCAAATAATATTCCCCTAGAGACAAAGTTTTGGATAATATCCTATTCTGATTAAGACAATATCAAAATATATCTCAAAGGATAAAGGATAATAATCAAGAAGCAAATCAATGTGCCAACCAAGGTTGCAATTTGAAGTTTGGAGAGTTAACAATTAATTGTAAATTAAGATCATCCTCCATCCCTAAGTGTATTAAGCATGAATCCCATGTTCAAATATCAAAAATTTTGGAGACATGCTAAGCAGGTAGGTCCCAAGATATTTTAAAATATGTTATATGTAATGTAAATTTTGTTTAATTTTATGTATATGTCCTCATAATATCATATATTTCACGTATATACTCATTGTTGAAGTAACTTGATGGGAAGAGGAAGAATATTTCCATCAATGACAAAGGGGGAGATTGTTGGTCTAAGGTTGTCATTGATGTCAATATGACATTGACTGAGATGTAAATATTCTTGAAATGCCTAGTTCCAGATGATGATGTCATGCCTCTTGGTTAATAAGGATGCCATTAATGATGATGTGCTTACTCTTGATGAAGAAAACTGGATCCATTACGATGTCAAGATGACAGGTTGATGGAGGACCATTTGATGACATGGACAATGTCTAGGGACATGATAGGATGAATCACTTGGTGACACATGATGTGGAGGACTATACTCAATGAATTCATACACATGATGATGTAATAATCTTGAATTATTGCAGACCTTGGTTGGAATATTGGAAGCTGGCATTGTTTTGCAGACCTTGCTTTGGAAACATCTTTTTAAGTCTTGTGACCAACTCTTGAAGACAACCTTGGAGTGACCTCATTTAAAAGCCTTTTGTATTGAGTTAAGGATTTGTGTAGCAGCCTTGGAGCAGTGAAGCTTTTGGACAGTGGAGTATTAGGAGCCTTGGAGCAGTAAGGTACTTGGAACTCTTGAAGAGTTCTTGGGGCAGCATATCAAAGACACTTTGAAGGCATCCTTGGAAATCGTGATGCATTGTTGAAATCCCTCATGATGTAACTTTGGAGATTTTGTTTGGGTACCATGAAGAGCTGTGGTGACACCTTCTGAGAAGGCAAGGTTGTCATTGATGACGTGACGAGAAGACTAAGTGAATGGATAATTGTAGATCGTTGACAAGGCTGATTGAGGAAGACATTGGGAGCCTTGAAGAACCGTTGAATTCATATTGAAGATTTGAAGCAGTGGGTTGTAGCCCTAGATGATTGGTGTCCTCAAGAAACCAGGTTGGAGCCTGAACCAGAGAAGGGTTGGTGCCCTTGGGGTTGGAGCCTCTAAACACAAGGTTGGTGCCTTGGATAGATAGGCTCGAAGCCCTAGAGGTCGGAGCCTCACAAAAGCCCAAGTTGGTGCTTGGCAACAAGTTGGAGCCTATGAGATTGAAGATCGGTATCTTTATCTAGGGTTGGATCCCTACACTTATTATATCTATTTTATTTTAAAGAAGAATTTAATAAAAGCAATCATTCTTATTGTTCATATTGTGTTCTAAATATAAGTGATCTAACTGGTAAAAATAACAATTGGAAAGAAATATTGACTCACGGCCCCCCACCCCCCCAGTATTTCCAACAATGTTAGGGTCCTATAATATAGTTAATATGTTTGTCCAATTATATATTTTGGTAATCTATTACTAAATTTTAGCTTATGAATCACTAGGTGTCATAGCCTAAAGGTTTGCTTGTCCAAGGAGCCATTTAGTTCTTGAAGTTTGGTGGCCAAGACAAAGTATGGATGTTTGGGAGTTTTTTTGCATATAAATTCAGGGTCAGATCATATGGCAGGTGTTTCATGGTAAAGTGCTCAGAAGCATCTTTCCAACGGTATATCTGGTGCTTCAAATCGACTTCCAAATTAAGAGATAGAGCAAGTTGAAGTCTACTCCTCAAAACCATGAAACAAAGAGAAATGGCTAAGTGTGAAATAATTTATTTGAATTATTAAAATTATTTCAAAAATAATATATAATTTCAATCTATAAACAATAGGGACCAAATTTATTTATCATATGTCAACCAAAGTCATAAATCCAAAAGTCAAATACTATGGCCCACCCTGCACTTAACTATTAAATTTCCCAAAAGTAAAAATCTTGAGATCTGTGAATAAATACATTGAGAATTATTGGTATGTTCCCAAAAATTTGTTTTCACTCTTACCGGGTTTTACAGGTGCTAAACCACTTACTATCTTCCCAAAAGTAAAAATCTTGAGATCTGTGAATAAATACATTGAGGATTATTGGTATGTTCCCAAAAAATTGTTTTCACTCTTACCGGGTTTTACAGGTGCTAAACCACTTACTATCTCCCCACCGCCCGAATATTTTTTTACTATGATTTAAATACCATTATATCTGGCGAGAAGGTCTTTTGGCATTCCGTGAATTGGATTCCTCTGAAGCTTGGGGAAAATATTATAAAATGACTTTGCGGATGAATAAGGCTGAGGTAAATAAAAGGATACATTTGCTATTATGTGTTTATGAAACTAATGTACAATGAGAAAAAATGAGAATCACGTAAATGACTTTTACAGTTAAAAACAAGATTTACAGGTGTGAATTAAGATTACAGGTGAAAGTAAATAGAGGAGGAGTAAAAAATGAGTTTTAACATAGAAGAAAGATAGTTTTGTGTTTACTATGACATAAAGAAGAGAAATGCATGAGAAATGAAATTTGGATAAATGCTTATCCAAAGTAATTTTACAGGAGTAAAAGGGGAAAATGAAAATATTTTATTAGCCATGGAAAAACAACACATGGGTTTCAAAATCCATGGGAAGGGAAAAAAACACATGGATTTGAAAACAAGATGGTTTATTAAATCATTTAAATGAATATGTTGAAATTATAGTTATGAAATTCATTTAAGGGTTTAATCAAAATATTAGGAAATATTATTTAAAATATATATATTTTCCTCAAATATTTTGTGATAATAATGAAGTATTCAAAATATGATGAAAGAAAAAAAACAACAGAAATAGAACTCAAAGGAGCAACTAGTCAATACAAATAGAGCTATCATATTTAAGAGGGTAGTTAGCAGATTTTGTGGAGACAGTTTCAACCTTTTTCCAGATTTCAAGGGCATGAAAATATCAACATTCAAAGGACACCTAGCACCAAAAGATCAACAAATTGAGGATAATTTTGCATATTTCCAGCAGCCAGTGAACCAATTCCATATTTCAATGCAAGATACTTGTAGGAAGTTCAAAGTTTTCAGTGGATAAATTAGAGATATTATTTTATCTTTAGTTTATTATGCATATTTTTTCCAGAAGTAGCAACAGATCACTTTAAAGTCTGAATAGAAGATTATAAATAGTATGTAATTCCTATTAATTATTTATATTTTGGAAATATCTACATGTTTTTGGTAGATATTATTTGTAATAAATTTTATTTAGATTTTTCCAGAAATTGTTAGAGATTATTTTGTAATCAGTTCTTTGGAATCTAAAGTTAGCTTAGTAAGAAGTCTATAAATATGTTGTAACAAGAGGTAGAATGTTGTTGGTACTTGTATGACGAAATAGACTTCTGATGTAAATTTGTTCACCAATCCAAAGCTGATCATTTTCAGTAAATGCAGAAAGTTGTTCTAGGATTCACGTGTTAGATAAATTAGTGATGTTATTCTTGATGTCAAACTATTTTTTCACTGTTCTTATCTGTGTTGTTTACCAAAAATTATGTGTTGAACTTGTTTAATTACACTCAGCTTTGTCTTGTAAACAACATTTATGTTTTAAACTGAAGTTAAATATAGAATTCATGTCAAAATGCTCTATGTTTAATGGAAATATAAATATTTTCTTCTAATCCACTCCACAAATACTTTAAAAAGATCCAATTTTCTTCCTACCTTGCCCCATTGCACTTCATCTGTCATTTCTGCAATTTATCTGCTTAAGATTTCAGACTCCATTGCCCAATGGTCTTATATTCCAAGTTTCAACCAAACAATTCAAAAAACCAAACTCTGAACTTAAGAACTAGCCAAAAATCCTAAATCAAAAGCTAAATCTAATAGAGATATCCCTCTCTGAGTTTAGAAGGGCTAGCTTCTAAACTTAAAAGTGGTTTTGTGGTTAACTATGGGTTTCTTTCATAGCCTTAAGAAATTACGGAGTGCTAACATTTTGGAAACCATATTGGGGAAACGGTTTCATTTTCCCCAGAAAAGGTTATAAAGTTCAGATTTGACTGTTGATGGTGGACAGCAGTTAGACACAGAAAGGCTAAATCTTTCACCAGGTGACTCCATGTTCAAGAATCCAGAGCTCAAAGCTTTCATGGCGACTCCATTGTCAAAGAATCTAGATTGTAGAACACTCGTGGTGACTCCACTACGCGAAGGTTTGTAATTTCATCAATTATTGTTGATTGTTTTCAAGTTGAGTTCAAGAATAGAATGCGGTTATGCTCCTATGGACAGATCTAGTATCCATGGCTTTCTCCATCTCATGCCTTTCATCGATTGGAAATCATATTTTGTAGAGTTCAAAGATGAGAAAGGTAATAATGTTTCTTTACTTCTTATCAAATTCCATATGCATTTACAGAGGCATGAGGTTGAATGGCATGAAGATTGTCTAGTGAAGATGTTCATGCTTACTTTGGAAGGAAATTTCAGGTCTTGGTATAAAAATTTGGTAGTTGCTAGTATATGTTATTTAAAGCATTTTCATACTGTATTTTTTGAGAAATACAAAGAAGATTATCCATATTTGTTGCTGGTTCAAAATTGTTGTGATCATTTTGAAAGTTTTATTCAATAACTCGTAGGTTACTATGAAGATTGTCAATTTATGGATGATGAGATTATAGAGGTTATTCATGAGAGACCTTACAACTGTGAAGAAGTTGAAGAAGCTGGCTGCTATGACACTCAAGAAAATTTTCAAAAAGTATTTATTTCTCCCATGATTGAAAACGAAGAAAATCTGCATTTCAATGAATTAATTTCACTTGAGGGCGGAAACGTGAAGCTGGGTTACACTTTTGTGAGAATCGGGGGTCGAAAAAAATTTTCAGCAATAGTTCGGCCGAACTGTTGATTCCGTTAAGATTGACGACACACAGACAGCGCGGGCAAACATAGTTTTTGCCGGAGATTGGAAAACTGGCAACAAAAGTTCGGCCGAACTTTTACTTTTAAAATAGTTCAGCCAAACTAATTCCTATAAATAAATTGCCCGCGAAGACTATTCTTTTACCTGTTTCATTATTCCTACAAATTTGTGTTTCCGGCTGCTCCCTTCAGCGCTGCTGCTGTTCGCGCGTTTCAGCTGCTCCGTTCAGTGCTGCTACTCCTCTCGTCGGCCGAACTAATTCATCGGGTATGTTATACGAAAACCAGGGTCCTATAATTACCATATGAAATTTGGATTCCATTGTGGCATCAACCCTGTAATGATGGTTTCATCGGATCAACCCTATTATAATAGTTTTAGAAAAACGTATTGCAAGATGAAAATGTGGATTCCATTGCTGGATCAACCATGTTATGATAATTTCATTGGAGAAAAGACGGATATAAATGTCGCCAAAATATATTTCACCAAGGATTTCTCTTAAAATTGAGATCTTCCCATCTTTAATCATCACATCTTCATCAAGATTTTCGGCTTTATTTTCGAGTTATTCTATTTATTTAAAGCATCTGTGCCATTCATTTTCTAAATCATTAATTTTCTCATTTTTTGCTTTCAGCTCAAATTCCAAACCTGCCACATTGTGGTTTGCATTGCCAAGCAGCTTCTGCAGCCTTTCCAGTTCATTCTTAGAAAGTTCCTAACTTATTTGTAATGTTTCAGCTTCTTCTTCTTGAAAATGTGGATTCCATTGCTGGATCAACCATGTTATGATAATTTCATTGGAGAAAAGAGGGATATAAATGTCGCCAAAATATATTTCACCAAGGATTTCTCTTAAAATTGAGATCTTCCCATCTTTAATCATCACATCTTCATCGAGCTTTTCGGATTTCTTTTCGAGTTATTCTATTTATTTAAAGCATCTGTGCCATTCATTTTCTAAATCATTAATTTTCTCATTTTTTGCTTTCAGCTCAAATTCCAAACCTGCCACATTGTGGTTTGCATTTCCAAGCAGCTTCTGCAGCCTTTACAGTTCATTCTTCACAATTTTTGCAGCCTTTCTAGTTCATTCTTAGAAAGTTCCTAACTTCTTTGTAATGTTTCAACTTCTTCCTTTAGTTGTTCCACTTGAAGCAAATTTTATCCCAAAAATATGCACCTTAAATTTTGGGTTTTAGCTCTTCTTGCACCTCTCTCAATTGTTGCTCATTGGATGAGTACGATGACTAAATCTCTTCATGATCTAGCAACCAAGCTGAACCGATATTTTCCATGTTTTGTAGTTCACTGCAAGGCATAGATGCAATACTCACACTTTAACAGTTGTTCTTGGATGGAGCAATATTGACAAAATCCAATGGCAAGAATTTCCTTCCCAATCTTAGATAGGAAACATAATTACGTAATAATTATATTATTAAAAATATTATTTAATATGTTTAATGGCATCATTGTTGTGTGTAAAATGTGTTTGATTTTTAAAATTTGGTTTATTTGTATGTTATAAATTTTAGTTAGTATAAAATATGGTTTTTTTTTTTTTACAAGGTTATTAGAGAATGTTTAGACCAAGAAAATTTAGGGTATGGTAGTTTAAATTTAGTTTAAGAGTGATATAACATTAATTGTTTCTTTAATTTAAAGAAAGGATATAATTAATCTAACATTAAAGTGAAAAATCTCATGTTGTCTCTCTTGATACCAACATAGTTAAAACATTTTAATTTGATAATGTTAAAGACAAAGTATAGGATATATATATATATATACAATAGTGGTAGTGCTTTATTTTTATTCATTGAAATTTGATCATATAAGTTTTGGTGAGATTTTGTACTTATATAATATGGTGGTTTAAATTGAGCATTTTTTATTAAATTTTGATTATATATATATATATATATATATATATATATAATTTTAATAATTTTTATTGACATAGTTTAGTTTATAGACTAAAAAAAATTTATTTTAATAATTTTTATTGACATAGTTTAGTTTATAGATTAAATATTACCATTTTACTAGTTAATTTAACCAAAATAATCTATAGAATTCAAATGTTTGTGGAGGTTTTCAAGGCATTGAATCCATTTATGAATTCAAAAAACAATTTTAAACAACAACAACTTACAATCTTGTTTGCAATAGTATAGCTCAAGGGGATTCTAAGGTGTTGAATCCAATTATGAATTCAAAAATCTATTTTAAACAATAAAAAATCATAATCTTGTTTGAAATTGTATTGTCGGATTTCGATGAAAAATACTTTTGTCCATAAATTAGACTAATTATTTTGTCTATAAATTAGACTTTATCTTTACCAACTTCTCCTATAAAAGTTCTTGTTTAGGTTACCCTTGTCATAAAGGAACTCTCTAGGAAATTCTAGTCCAACCCATTGCTTTAATTTTATTCACTATAACTTCATCACATATCTGCACTTGGGACCCAAATCTTCCAATAAGTGTATTAAAAAATAAATCAATGTAACTCTAAACGATCATCCACAAACAAAAATTACATATTGTCAACCATATTGATATACATGACGAGTTTTCTCCGGTAATAATTAATGATCAGTGAAGATGCCTTTTCTTTTTAATTAGAGAGATACAAAGTCCAACACTTGTCTACAAGGTGACTTTTCTTATGGCAATGAGTAATAAACAATTGCAACTTATTTTCAACATCGTTTTCCTTGTCCAATGGGCCTTGGACCTTTTGCCTCATTTATTTAGAAAGTTTCATACATGCATGGATATCTTCTTCCAACATCTATAAACATTATGATTATTCAAACCACAAAAGGAACATGCAAGTTCTTTTCCAAATCTTATGTGAATATTTACCATATTTATCATAATCAAAAGCAATTTGATTAGAGGCAAATTTATACCTTGAAATTTATACCATTACCACTGGTTTTGTAATGGTCAAAATGGTTGTTAAGATCCACTCATGCAACGGTGAGAGTGTTCCTATTGTTCCTTTTAGTAGAAGCTCTAATATGGAAATGCATGTCTCATCTATTGACTTGGAATTAGGTAATATAAGTGTCCATTTTATGTGATTGTGAAGGTTAGCTATGTACTTTATGTCCACATTGTTGTTCTTGAGATTTATCCTCCCCATTGAATGGATTGTTTCTAAAACCTTGCAGTGTACTTTTGTACACTTTATTTTTGTGGTTGTTGATAGTAGTGCCACTTAATCGTGTGGTCCTCCTCATACCCCATAAAGAAGTGTTGGGACTTGAGGAGGTCTTTGAATACTTCACACTTATTTGTTGCTATTTTTTAGGGTTAGTCCATAAGTAGTGTTACCTATCTAGGAGACTGTTGGACCTCCTACTCCCTTGGTGATGCTTGATGAACATATGGATGGCTTAGTGTGAGTGGATGCTTGACCTTGGATAGAGTCTTAGAACATTGCAATTTCATAGGAGGTTGTTATCTTATGTGGCATGATAACTAACTCATTGGGTATACATAATGGAGAGTTGGTTATTTGAATAGGAGAGGTACCTACCTAGGGGAATGAGCATTAGGCACTTGAATGAGGGCACTTAGCCATAAGAGCATGGGGCCATTTGGCATATACCTTAGAGGTTGAAAATTTGACTTGAGGATGCTTGGATTGACGAGCATACTTGGTGGAGGTTGGTTGTGGACTTGGGCATGTTGTTGGGGATAAACATTTGAGCAAGTGATGCTTTGACACATGTATGTTGAGGAGTATGGGGCGTAAGAGTATATGTGGTCCACACTAAGAGAAGAAACACCTTGAATGAGGACACTTGGAGAATGAACCACCATGCAAGAAAGAGTGTTCGGTTAATAGCTTGTTGGATAGCATGCAATCTTGAATGAGGGGTATCATGATTGGATGGTACATCATCTTGAGGGTTGGATAAACCTAGTGTGAGGCTTTCACTTCCTTATTTAGTGGAGATCTCCTACCAAGGTTGCCTTGTTGACTTAAGTCTAGGTTTATTTGTGTGGACCTAGTCCATGTTTTATATTGACCTTTCTAGCCTACTACTACTTCTGTATAAAGGCAAATGAGAGAACATTTAACATTATTTATTATTGATGTATTAGTTATTCCGTTTTTTTTATAATTTTAAATAATTTTTATAAAAAGAAAAACCTAAAATTTATTATTTAAAAGAAAATACAAAGAAAATAGCAACCTTTCAAAAACATAACACAACAAATAGATGATTCAATACAAATGTCACATAGAAGTCATTTATCTCATGGGCCTTCAACCTAAATTATATATCTAGCACTACATTAAGCTATAGGAGATAAATCAAAGAAGCATTTGAATGTAAATTAAACATGTGTAATAATTATGTCCTTTAGTTTAATAAATAGATAATAATTTGCAAATGCCATATCTAAGCTATATTTCATCTAAGTAGCTTTCAATTTAAACTTATATCTAATGTTAAATTATATAAAAGAATAACAATAATCCAAACTTCAAAAAAATATTTAGAACGTTAGTATAAAATGTGACATATAATTTTCCTCTCTGGAAAAACATAGTTATAATTACCAATATTATAATATTATCCAATCTTATAATATTTGAAACCTAAGGTCTTTCCCATACCAAAGTATGTTCTTTTAAAACATGTTTTCTTGGTGATATGGGTGATTTAGAAATGATTGGGAGAGCGAAATTCCTCATTTAATACACAATATGTTTGGTTCATGCCACTAAGCCAAGAATTTTAAATTCAACCGACTTTTAATATAACCAACTAAATCCTGCAAAAAAAGAATAAAACAATTTATGTTAGGGTTGTGGATTTAGGCATTGAAACAACACACCATGATATTTCAAATTTAAAAATGATGGTTTGAGTCCTAGGTAGCTTAGAATCCTATTTGTTTTCAAAATAAGGATGCACTCCCATTTGATTCTCACGATTAGGTTGTAATCATGAGGCTCTCGCTCAAGAGTGGACCTTCCCAAAATATTGTGACGTCTTGTCACAAACAAAACCATCAAACTGAAAACACATCATGCAAGAAACATAGCTCGCTGACATATCATTTTTCTCCTTCAAAGAAAAAAAAAATCACATCATGTGAATATCTCCATGTACTCTTACATATTGGTGTACAAAACCATCAACCAAACACAAGTCAACAAAACATGCCTCTTCAAACAATTGACTCTCAAGTCAAATAATAGAGCTCATGTACAAATTTCCATATTTGTTGCATTTAAGTGTGTCAACATAACTCTACTTTCAACATCTTGCTTCATGCAACATGCACCATTGAATTTGCAAAGAAATTCATGAAACATCAAAATACATGCTAGGGCTTAATTGGATAAGAAATCTAACCATCTGTCAGCAAACCATTTCAATGGCGCTTCTTTTAGTTGCACTTCATCATGTGAATCATCTTGACCCTCATCGATTATGAAATCCTCTTTTCCATTCTTGTCGTTATCTCATTCCACCTTCTTCAAATGTTGTGGATGACTTGTTGGATACAAAGTCCAACACTTGTCCAACATCTATAAACATTATGATTATTCAAACCACAAAAGGAACATGCAAGTTCTTTTCCAAATCTTATGTGAATATTTAAACCATATTTATCATAATCAAAAGCAATTTGATTAGAGGCAAATTTCTACCAAGTGAACATTCATCGTTGTCGCCTTCTTGAGGAGGTGAATTTGATGAGGTAGTGGCTCTCCTCTGAATACTAGAAATGAATTCAATGACTCTAGAGCTTTCAACATCCTCTTCTTTTACATTCTCATTAGCTGGATGATTATTAACATCTTCTTGCAAAGTGGGTGTCAAACTTTTCCATTCAACATGAATACAAACTTCACAAGCTTGATGCACCCCTTTCATGTATAAAAAGATTACTTGTGTTGGGAGTGGCCTTTTACAACTTCGGAAAGCATTTGGTTCCACATTCATTCCTCCGGCAGACGTTGTCTTGTAGATACCATACATTTGTCTAAGGTTAAAATCATACAAGAAGAGCTTCATTCCGGGCTTCACCTTTTCTACAAGCTCCTTTTTGGTTGGTGGCAACCCAAACACTTTGTATCGAAAACACTCTTGCTTTGTTTGAGAATTACACATAAAAATCAAGTCGGCAAACTTATCTTTGCCACTGCCATCTTCATTGTTTGCTTCCTTGCTGCCTTGTTTTTTCTTCTTATTTTGATCAACCTTTGATGCAACAGGGTCAAATAAACCCTTGGGTTTGTTCTCTGTCTCTATTTTAATAGTCTTATCCACAACATTAACCTTTGACACAGCAGGGTCAGATAAACCCTTGGGTTCGTGGTATGTCTCTATTTTAACAGTCTTATCAACAACATTAGTTGGTGCTGCATCCTGCAACATATATCCACAGATTTGTTTCAGGCATTTGTAATCTTCCTTAGACTATCCGCAATTTTCTTCACACTATATGCAATCTGCTTCCTACTATACTATCCGCAATCTTCTTCAAAGATGACCGAACAATAGATCCACACTATTTTCAAACTCTTTAAACTTCACACTGAAAGCCCATCAACATATTCGTACTGAATCTTACAAGAATCTGTAAACTGTTTTCAGAGATTGCCGAGTTATTCCTTATTAAAAGAGCCATAGACAAGGTATATAAATATAGATAGAATTACTTCCTTTTAGGCCGACCAACACTTTGCCATGTAGGTTGATTTGTAACACATCATAATAGTTCGATTTTTCAACGTTGATGTAGAGTTGAAATAAACCATTGGTTCATGTTTTCTTTGACTAGGTCTGGGTTTCTGGCTGAATCTATATGGACATTTCTATCTAGTTAAATACCCTTCTGTTTGCAAGATTGATTTATCTTTTAAGATTTTGCATTTGTGTGTTGTATGTATCAAAGATATCTATTCCCAGTTTTTCTATGCACATCAATTCAACTGCACAAACAATTAAATCTAATTTAATATTATTGTTTGCTAGAAGTTATTTTATGTTTTAAAAATGTTCAGTGTTGTATGTAGCAAAATATTCTACAAGGTGACCTTTCTTATGGCAATGAGTAATAAACAATTTCAACTTATTTTCAACATCATTTTCCTTGTCCAATAGGCCTTTGACTTTTTGCCTCATTTACTTAGAAAGTTTCATGTGCATGGATATCTTCTTCCAACATTTATAAACATTATGATTAAATTCAAACCACAAAAGGAACATGCAAGTTCTTTTCTATATCTTATTTGAATATTTACCATGTTTATCATAATCAAAAGCAATTTGATTAGAGGAAAATTTATACCTTGAACATTCACTGTTGTCGCCTTCTTGAGGAGGTGAATTTGACATGAGGTAGTGGCTCTCCTTTGAATACTAGCAATGAATTCAATGACTCTAGAGCTTTCAACATCCTCTTCTTTTACATTCTCATTAGTTGCATGATTATTAACATCTTCTTGCAAAGTGGGTGTCAAACTTTTCCATTCATCATGAACACAAACTCCACAAGCTTGAGGTAATGAACACGAAATAAAATTCCTTCTTGGAATAGCTTCATGTGCCTCCTTGGCTTTGGAGCATTTTCCATGTTTTCCATAACCAAGACCCAAATAATTAGGCCCTTCCTGAAGAACATTTGGCTCAACTATGCCTTGTACTCAACTCAACTATGCCTTGTACATGTTTGCCTTTAACCCTTTACTTTCATAGCACATTTTCATCAAAAATTTGGACCTTATTCCTCTAGTGTGTCTCTCAAAAGCACGTACACATTCATTTTGAGAGGAAATTGAAGACAGAAACTAATAGCTAATTCTTCTAATAAAAATAAACTAGTTCATCAAATAAAAATCAAGCTTCACATTTTTACATTAGGAAAATGGAATATATCAATAGATCATAATATTTACATTTACATACCTACTTCAATTTATGCTTGGTATTATTTTCTTCCCAATTATTTGAGGAGGACTTTTTAACTGTTTACATTAAACAAAATATTTTTCAAACTAGTTCATCAAATAAAAATTAAGCTTCACATTTTAGGTTGGGAAAATTTTAAAAATATATCAATAGATCATAATATTTACATTTACATACCTGCTTCAATTTCTGCTTGAGGTTGATTTTCCTCTTCAATATTTGAGAGGGCTTCTAACTTTCTTTTGCGAGATTGTCTTGTTTCTTCTCTACGTGCCTCAGGGTCTCTTATTCGATCATATTTTCTCACACAAGTTCTTCTATTTCCCATGATAATAGGGTATGAAGTTCAAAAAATTTCCTTCAAAAAATTAGACAATAACTCAATTACAAAAAACATCACAAAAGATTTAATTTAAAAAAATTCAATCTAAATTTTTTGTAAAAAATACATACTCCAATCCAAAACACACACTTTAAAAAATTTGAGAGAAAAATGTTTTAGAAAAATGAAACGAAGCTCAAAAGATTTACTTCAACTCAAAACACGTGCATACCTCTAAGAAATGTCTTCCAAAAAATCAATTTGCTTCCAAGAAATGTTCTTAAACCCAAACTTTGAAGAAACCTCTAAGAAATGCCTTCCAAAAAATCAATTTGCTTCCAAGAAATGTTCTTAAACCCAAACTTTGAAGAAATCTCCAAGAAATGAAACCTCCAAGAAATGTCTTCCAAAAAATCAATTTGCTTCCAAGAAATGTTCTTAAACCCAAACTTTGAAGAATTTTTTTTGAACCCAAACCAAAATATTTGTAAAATGAGATGAAGTGTGCGAAATGTGCGAAAATTGTGAATCATTTCGCGGAAATTTATATTGATGCGAAATGTGTTTTAGTAGGGGGCTCCGCAAAATTTTCCAGCCGACGGAGAGTTATACAATAGTTCGGCTGAAATTTTGATCAAAAGTTCGGTCGAACTATTAAGACGTTAGATTTAACGAGTCTTAAGTGGAAAACATAGTTCGGCTGAACTTGGACTAAAAGTTTGGCCGAACTAATGCGTCACCAATTATGCAAAAACCAGGCTCTGAAAACGGTTCTGCAACTTTGAACTGATTAAACTCCATGAAAGGTTGTTAATTAACTGTCCGAACCAAGACAAGCATTTTCAGAATTGAATCTACTTTCAGGAAATATAACTTTTATGGAATTTCATAAACGTTTATTAATTTTAATTATTTTTCTAATAAAATGGGTGCACACAATTTCTGAGGGTCATTGTGATTCAGTGAAATCAAAATTTTGTATCTCCCAAAAAACATTGTAAAAAAAATTGAAAAAATTATGGGGCATTACATTGGTCCGTCATCTCTAATGGGTAGCTTTTAGATTTTTAGTTTATAACTTATATGTTAAGAAATTTCTTGTGACGCAAAACATATCCAAAATACACAGTTTTTCGTATTGGACCAGTTCAAAAAATTCTAGTAATTATGATATGCATCCATTGGCTTTGTAAATATGAAGAAAACAAAGTAGACTCTGTCTAGATTGTTGTAACACATTTTGTTTTTTCAAAAACACAAATGTTCAATGAATACAGCATTGCGACATAACATGACTTCTTATGAATCATTTGATTGTTAAGAAACACACACTCAAAGAAATGCTAAGTTGACATATCAAATCTGCATAAAAAAATTTCAAAAAATAAGTAATAGAAAGCTAACAAAATTTCTCACAACTTTTATTTTTATCGCAAAATCAAATTCTACACAGAAAAATTGTTATAGTTTGCAGAAAGTTGAAGAACCGAAAAAATGAAAATTTTTTCTCAAAAAAGGGCAAAAAGTGTAACCCAGCTTCATGTCCCTCTTCTCTCTCCCTATGT